>WOVY01006373.1:0-45155 GCA_013436015.1 Rhipicephalus annulatus | reverse complement strand
AAGAAGAAGAAGAAGACGAAGAAGAAGAAGAAAACAAAGAAGACGAAGAAGAAGAAGAAGACGAAGAAGAAGAAGAGAAGAAGACGAAGAGTACTGGCCATGATAAGGCGATAAGATAACAAAAAGTTTCAGTCGGGGCTGATGCCATAGGAATTATAACAACATAGACTGAGCTTACACGTTTAGGATATCAATGAAAAACTTATTGGTGTCATACTCAACAACTGGAATTGGTGCTCACTAGATTACAATGTCGTGTTCCCCTATAAATTTATAATCGCACAGGGTCTGCGTTGGGATATCTCCCCTAGGCAGCTTTTGTTCAGATATGAGGTCAAAGAAGCTATATTTTTTGCCATATCATTGTTACAAACGGTTAGAAAAACGTCTCCTTGTCATTCCATTCACTAATATGCGGCTGCCCTTCACCATTGAAAATATACTCCTCTTTGGTGCTTTGGTTCTGGGCTGCAGACACAGCAATGCCTTTGATGCCGTGTGCAGGTATGTTCATTGAACAGAATAAATGCACCTCTAAATATATATTTGTATATTTCTTATTATATTATACTTGTAATGATGACATCTTTATTATATACTCAAGAAGATTCAAAACATCGATTTTAAATGTGTTCGAAATTGGTGCGATTTCAATTCAAGATATATACTATTCTGTCCGGTTGAAAGGGCAAAAAAATTAGTGCACTCTTCCTGCTTTTACGCTTGCTCTATCTACCTTTTGTTAGGATCTTGAATCACTTGAGAGGTCCTAAATTTTTTATACTCGATTCTCGCCTAATATACCTGAATAGACGGTAGTCATAGTGAAGGCATCTTCATCATCACACACACACGCTTAGGATTTGGCCGAGAACTAGGTAGTACTTACGAAAGCTTTTAATTTGTTGCCTTATGGCTTTCTAAAACCTAATGAGAGAGGTATGGTGGGCATATATATAGAGCAGTTATGGTTGATCGTGATCTCTATGATGAATAATTGCGCCCCAGCCATTTTGAAACGGTGTGAGGATAAAAACTATATATTTGTTGCCTAATTCTCACGTTGTGATGCCAGGCTCCTATGCCATGCAGTATTACACCATTATGTGCTCAGTCATCACGAATGACTTGTACAAAGTACTTATAAAAAAATTGGCACATCCCACGTACAGTGGGAATCGATAATATGCGGAACACGAATGAGGAAGGTTGGTATGTATATTTAAAATCACCACGACGTTACGAGGTTGAAGTTAATTATTCTGTACACGACATCAATGTCATGATTATCAGGTTTGTATGTGTCGTTTGTCTTCGTCATCTATTCACGTCACGGTATGCCAAATTTAATAGATTTGAACCTAGCGAAATGGCCACGAGTACTCTATGAACGTGGAATGTTGTGATGTTCTTACATGACACGCGATTCATGATTATCATATTTGCACCAGTCATATACCTTTGTTATCCAGTGACGTCCCGTAACCCAAATTGGGTATATGTGGAACTAGCTAAACGGCCGCCAACGCGTCATGAGCGTGGCATGCACTCAAGATGTTACATGACACGCATTTCATGATTATCGTGTCTGCACCAGTCACATATCTTCGTCATCCCTTTAAGTACAGTATTACCAAATTTTTTATATGTGACGCTAACGAAATGGCCGCGAGTGCCTCATGAACGTGACGTAGTCATCTTGTTACAAGACACGCATATGATGATTTTCATGTTATGATATTGTTACGTACAATCCAAATGGTGTACGAATAACTGTTTATTGGGGCGAACTTGTGCCGGAAAAGTAGCGGCGTCTCTAACAGGCGATCAGCAAAAAAGGATCAATCTCCGAGAGAAACCCTCGAGCGGTGGCCCACTTCTTTTTCATCAAAATCCCGTGCTGAGGAAGCGCGCGCCGTCACGGCCTTTTCTTGTTTGATCATCAAGCCGCTGATCTCTTGGGGGGCGTACGAACTAGCACGCGTAGTTTGAACACTGCGTTTGCCTTGCGTCATTATCCCTCCTCCGAAAACGCATCGTCCCGATGCGTAAAAAGCAGTGTTGCTGAGATAGTCTGATAGCGTGATTTCCAATGGAGAAATAGGTATTCCTCATAATCGGGTGTGTATAGTTCGGTGTTCATTGCCTGTCATAGTATGGCTTCATTCTGACTACATGCACGATTTTTGTGCTCCTTCGGCATCTTGATGAGCTCACTTGTCCTTCCGGTGACACCTCGTAGTTCAAGGAGCTGACGCGACGAAGGACTCGGTAAGGGCCGAAATAGCGGCGCATGAGCTTTTCGTAAAGGCCAGGCGTCCGCACAGGAGTCCAAATCCAAACTAGGTCGCCTGGTGCGTAGTCGACTCCTCTCCGACGAAGGTTGTAACGGTTTGCATCCACGCGTTGTTGTTGTTTTATGTGATGTCGCGCCAACTGCCGTGCTTCTTCGGCTCACTGAATGAATTCGCTGATGTCAGGCTTGTGCTCTGTATTGTCGCCTACAGGCAGCATTGCATCTAATGGTGTGGTAACTACTCGACCATAGACTAGCTGGAATGGCGTCACTTTAGGAGTCTCCTGCACAGCAGTATTGTAAGCGAAAGTGGCGTACGGCAATATCTTGTCCCACGCACGGTGCTCCAAGTCAACGTAAATATCGGTTAGAGTTCTGTTGAGTCGCTCGGTTAGCCCATTTGTTTGGGGGTGGTAAGCCGTTGTTTTCCTATGACTTGTGTGGGTAAGTTTCATAATGGACTGCGTCAGATTGGCTGTGAATGCAGTTCCTTGATCCGTGATAACCACCTTTGGGGCACCATGCCGTAGTACAATGTTAGTGACGAAAATTTCAGCTACTTCTATAGCCGTGCCCCTGGTGAGAGAGGCTGTCTCGGCATACCGGGTTAAGTAGTCTGTCGCCACTACTATCCATCGGTTGCCCATTGATGACGTGGGAAAAGGACCAAGTAGATCCATTCCTACTTGTTCGAACGGAGACTCAGCTGGTTCGATTGGTTGGAGAAATCCTGCAGGTTTCAATGGAGGCGTTTTGCGTCTCTGGCAATCTCTACATGTCCTTACATAATGCTGTACAGCATCCAGTAACTTTGGCCAGTAGTATTTTGTGCGGATGCGAGCCAATGTTCTACTCACTCCGAGGTGTCCTGCTGCTGGGTCATCGTGGCAGGCTTCCAGGATTTCGGGTCGCAAGGCCGAAGGAACGAAGAGTAGGAATTTCTCCTTGCTGTGCTCGAAGTTTCTTTTGTATAAAACGTTGTTTCTCATGAGGTACGAGGACAATCCCCGGACGAAAACTTTAGGAACACGCACGGGTTGCCCTTCCAGATGCTTGATCAGTTTAAGCAACTTCGCGTCAGATCGCTGATATTCAGTCATGTCTGCGGTGCTGACGGCCCCAAGAAACGGAAAGTCGTCTCCATCTTCCCCAGGTGCAGATTCTATTGGTGCGCGTGATAGGCAATCAGCATCACTGTGCTTGCGACCCGACTTGTATACGACTGTTATGTCGTATTCTTGCAACCTGAGCCTTCATCTAGCAAGTCGCCCAGAAGGGTCTTTTAGGCCTGCGAGCCAGCACAACGAGTGATGGTCGCTCACTGCTCGAAATGGTCTACCATGTAAGTACGGTCGGAATTTCTGTATGGCCCATATTACCGCCAGATATTCTTTTTCCGTCGCCGAATAATTTATTTCAGCTCTCGAAAGAGTGCGACTAGCATATGCGACCACTCTTTCCTCTCCGCTTTGCAGCTGCACAAAGACGGCGCCTAGTCCCAAATTGCTTGCGTCCGTATGAATCTCTGTTTCGGCTTCTTCGTGGAAATGTGCCAGGACGGGGTGGTGTAGGAGTCGCTGTCGTAGCTCATTGAACGCCTCTTCTTGCTCGCTTGTCCAGGTGAAAGGCATGTCTTCTTTCGTCAGTCGGGTTAGTGGCTCCGTGTCCCACAAGTCCCGTTAAATAGGGAGGCGATCGCCGGGGTAATTCCAAGAGCCGAAGTATCGGCTCCCGAACCGCACCACGAAAGCGTGGACAATTTAGAAGTGGTCCTTTTTGGCGCGCCAGCGGACGCCGGCTGTGGCCCAAAGAACAAGTCAGAGCCGAGAGTTGATAAACAAACAAATTATATTCTCAATAATGGCAGATCGAAAACAATACACAAGAATGCACACTCCACAATAGTTGCATACAATATGTCACCAATCAACCCAATCAATCAACGTACTACACAATACAATCAGCCACACTTGAAACAACGGACACGGACAACAATACGCACTACAATGCAGTCGCATGCATTGAACAACCAAGACACTTAAAGACTAAAGAGATAGAAAACCTATTCAGTCCAAAGTTCTTGGAACCAAAGTCTAGATGATACTCTTCCGAGAATCACTCACTCAAAGTCCAGCGTTGTTGTCGTTCCGCAGCCCTCGAAGTTTCTCTTCCAGGAAACCTCCCGTCTTCAATTGGCCACTCTTCAAACTTCAACTTCTTCGTCCGAACACGTCGGCTTCACACATGCAGCTGTTGCCCGCGTCTTCGCTCGATAGCGGTAAACACACGCTCTTGCCGGTAGTACGAGTCGTCACCCCTCAGGTGTAAATCCTCTTCATCTCCGGCCTCGTCCCTACGGACCAAAAACTTCGCCGACTACACGGCGGAATCCCTACGCGCTCTGGCGCTCACTTCCGTCTCCTCCTGCTTTCTCGTCTCGGCCGCTCGATTAAATACCTTCCGCGCCACCTTCCAGAACGTTCTCCTCATTTCGTCGGCGCGATGCGCAGCGAAGGCTGGGGAGAGGCACGAGACGGTTCGACTGCCCTCCCCGGAGGATGATTCATCTCGGTCTGACCCCGCCCCGTTCGTTCTAGAAAAATCGCGGGCTTGCTCGGCCGCCGCTGTGGGGTGAGGAGGTTCATCGCTTCGCCGCTTCCGAGAGGAGAGGCGTCGCGCGCCCCGGGGAGCCCTGGATGCTTGTTTTCTTGCTTTTTTTTTCTTTTGACCTCGCGGCGTCTCTCCCGCCCGTTGTCGCAAGAATTTGGCGGCGCGCTCATCTTTAGCGCTCGTTCTGTGACACTGCCCCCCACTTTAAGTATATTATCTCATAATATTCAAAACCACACAAACGAGCGCGAACAGTCACCACACATTCTCACAGACTGTAACACAATCCGTCGCTCATGACACTTCACATTCACAATAGATCACTTAATACAATTGTACATTGTAATTCAATTAAACAACACGTGAAAACACCACCACAAGCACATGAGTACAACACTGCACCACACATTCCCAATAATACAATTGTACGAAGTTCTCTCATTACAACGATGGTCCAATACTATTCATCACATCACAGCACAACACTTCGACACTTGTGACACAGGATAACACAATATTAACACAACATATGGCACTCAGCACTGCCCAACACATTCTGATTCGACCTCAGCACTTATCCTGAGTACTTCGAGCAGCGCTTGCGCCCCCTTTTGTGGTGCTCGCTCGATCTCTTCTTGTGCTTCCACGTTCTTTTTCGGCGAGCCCTTTCCAACGACGATATCTGAGGCGTCGTCTCAGCCATCGTTGTCTCTTCCGACACCGTTAATGCGCCAATACATTCGACGGGTCCTGTCTGTTTATTTACCCGCTTGATAATGCCTCTACGTTTTGCCCGGCTGGCCAACTCCGTCTCCTTTACACTGTCGGTCGGTTGAGGTCGTGCCGACGTAAGTCCGGTTGCTCGGCCCGTGAACTTATTCGACACGATCGTCTTCTCCTTCGCTGTCTCTTGCGCCGCAGCTTCACCTTGGGCTCTAGTGAGATCCGTCACGGGATGCTCCTCCACTGTATCTCGCGGCCGCTGTGTTGGCGAGGGCTCTATCTTCGGGTCTTCTCCCAAACATTCTGGATCACTTGGCCCTCGCGCCCCGTCGATGTTTCCGATGACAAGGTCATACAGGGGGGTCGTCATGCATAAAGCAGTAACCTTCCCGCTGAAGTACGGGGTTTCAACCTCAATTTCTGCTTCGGGAAGCATCCGAACTGTACGGTCAATTACGCAAACCGGTTTCGTTCTGCCTGTCAACTCACTTTCCCGTACCAAATTTTTCCGCACAATAACAGTGGAGCTGCCGGTATCTCTTAACACCGTAATCTTTTTGTCCGCAACTTTTCCAGGCAGCGCTGGCATTCCCTTCGTAACACCGGTTGGCTGTTTTGACATTACAGCACCCACAATAGGAATTTTCTCCCCGTTTTTCAACTCTACGAATCCATCAGTGACGGCATTATTATCAGATTTCGGTGCCGCTTGAACACAGGATACCTGGTGAGTTTGACTCACTCCGTTTCGACATGCATCTGCTTTGTGCCCAGTCTGACCACACTTGAAACATTTTACTGCCGTAGGGCTCGTAAAGATCGTTTGACAGTTTTTCGCGCGATGACCCACTCGGTTGCACAGAAAACATCGCGGAATGCTCTCTGGTGCACGCTTCTTTTCTTCAGGAGCCAATTTCTTCGAATCATCGGGACACTCCTTCTTTACCTTGGCCAAGTTAGTTCCACCTTGCGCTTCCAAGAATTGATCAGCCAATTCAAGCATTCCTTCAAATGACTCAGCTTTCCTCTCTTTCAAGTACAGCGACAGGCTTGGGTGGCAACTAGTAAGAAATTGTTCTCTAATTAGGAGCTCTCTAAGCTCATCGTACTCCTGTGCTGTCCCTGAAAGTTCAATCCATCTGTCGAAATAATGGCAAAGTCGGGCGGCATACTGCGTAGCCGTCTCCCCATCAGCTGGCTTTCCTGTCCTAAATCTGTCCCGGAATCCTTCCACGGTAAATCTAAATCGCTTCAGCAAAGCAGCTTTCACCTTTGCATAGTTGGCTGCATCGGTCGGCGTCAGCCTACCGTACACACTGAGCGCTTCACCACTCAAGCAAGTACTCAAAGCAGTTGCCCATTGATGTTCCGGCCAATTCTGGCTCTTCGCAATCGTCTCAAATCGGTGAAGGTACGCGTCAAGGTCGTCCTTTCTTTCATCAAACGCTACGAGCAGCTTGCTTGGGTTCAAGCGGAAGCCGTGATCTTCCCGTTCGCTGCTTTCAACTCTAGCTTGGACGGGAGTTTCGCTTCGCTGTTGCAAACGGAGCCGCTCGAGTTCCATCTCATGCTGACGCTGCCGTTCCCTTTCCTCTCTTTCTTCTTTCGCCCTCTCAGCTGCCAGTCTTTCTTTCTCCAACTCCAACTTCAATTGTTGCTCTCTTTCTTCCTTCGCTCTCTCAGCTGCCAACCTCTCTCGTTCCAACTCAGCTGCTTTTTCTTCCTTGGCCCTCTCAGCTGCCAACCTCTCTCTCTCCAACTCAGCTTCTTTTTCCGCTTTGGCTCTTTCGACCGCCAACCTCTCTTTTTCCAGCTCGGCTGCTTTTTCTTCTTTGGCTCTCTCTTTTTCTTCTTTTTCCTTCTGGGTGACCCACATCCGTAGTTCGGCGCCAGAAAGACCCATCTTTTCACCAAGAGCAACTAACTTTTCGAGATCCATGGTGTCTCGCAAATAAAACCTTGCCGCGTGCAAAAAGTATTTGCCTAGATCAGTCTATCTATCGGAGCACTCCCCTGCGCTCGTTAACGAGAACACTGAACAACACACAAAATCGTTCCGATAGCACTATATGAACAACTCGAGGCTCTTTCTCACTACTTTGGACACACTGTGCACCAAAAGGTCCTGTCGCGGACGCCAGATTAATTGTCACACAAGTCCCGTTAAATAGGGAGGCGATCGCCGGGCTAATTCCAAGAGCCGAAGTATCGGCCCCCCGAACCGCACCACGAAAGCGTGGACAATTTAGAAGTGGTCCTTTTTGGCGCGCCAGCGGACGCCGGCTGTGGCCCAAAGAACAAGTCAGAGCCGAGAGTTGATAAACAAACAAATTATATTCTCAATATTGGCAGATCGAAAACAATACACAAAAATGCACACTCCACAATAGTTGCATACAATATGTCACCAATCAACCCAATCAATCAACGTACTACACAATACAATCAGCCACACTTGAAACAACGGACACGGACAACAATACGCACTACAATGCAGTCGCATGCATTGAACAACCAAGACACTTAAAGACTAAAGAGATAGAAAACCTATTCAGTCCAAAGTTCTTGGAACCAAAGTCTAGATGATACTCTTCCGAGAATTACTCACTCAAAGTCCAGCGTTGTTGTCGTTCCGCAGCCCTCGAAGTTTCTCTTCCAGGAAACCTCCCGTCTTCAATTGGCCACTCTTCAAACTTCAACTTCTTCGCCCGAACACGTCGGCTTCACACACGCAGCTGTTGCCCGCGTCTTCGCTCGATAGCGGTAAACACACGCTCTTGCCGGTAGTACGAGTCGTCACCCCTCAGGTGTAAATCCTCTTCATCTCCGGCCTCGTCCCTACGGACCAAAAACTTCGCCGACTACACGGCGGAATCCCTACGCGCTCTGGCGCTCACTTCCGTCTCCTCCTGCTTTCTCGTCTCGGCCGCTCGATTAAATACCTTCCGCGCCACCTTCCAGAACGTTCTCCTCATTTCGTCAGCGCGATGCGCAGCGAAGGCTGGGGAGAGGCACGAGACGGTTCGACTGCCCTCCCCGGAGGATGATTCATCTCGGTCTGACCCCGCCCCGTTCGTTCTAGAAAAATCGCGGGCTTGCTGGGCCGCCGCTGTGGGGTGAGGAGGTTCATCGCTTCGCCGCTTCCGAGAGGAGAGGCGTCGCGCGCCCCGGGGAGCCCTGGATGCTTGTTTTCTTTCTTTTTTTTCCTTTTGACCTCGCGGCGTTTCTCCCGCCCGTTGTCGCAAGAATTTGGCGGCGCGCTCATTTTTAGCGCTCGTTCTGTGACACTCCGCAATCTTCGAAAAATCTTTAACGAATCTTCTGTAATAGGCACAAAGTCCTAAGAATCGTCTCACAGCCCTTTTATCTGTCGGTCTTAGAAACTTTTCTACAGCTGCTGTCTTTTCGGGGTCAGGTCGAATGCCTTCAGAGCTAACCACATGACCGAGAAAAAGCAGTTCATGAAAACCAAAATGGCACTTTTGGGGTTTTATCGTCAGCCCTGCTGAACTAATCGCTTCGATCACAGTACGTAGTCGTTCCACATGCTGATCGAAGGTGGCTGAAAAGATCACGACGTCATCGAGATAAACAAGGCACGACTGCCATTTTAACCCGGACAGCACAGTATCCATCATCCGCTGAAATGTGGCGGGTGCGGAACACAGGCCAAATGGGAGTACCTTGAACTCGTATAACCCATCTGGGGTCACGAAAGCAGTTTTCTCGCGATCTCGTTCGTCCAACTCTATCTGCCAGTATCCGCTCTTGAGGTCTAGAGAGGAGAAGAATTTCGCGTCTCGTAGTCTGTCAAGGGTGTCATCGATCCTTGGAAGGGGATAGACATCCTGCTTTGTGACGACATTCAATTTTCGGTAGTCAACGCAGAAGCGCAAGGTCTGGTCCTTTTTCTTTACCAGTACTACAGGTGAGGCCCATGGGCTGGCCGACGGTTGAATTACGTCGTCCCTGAGCATTTCTTCAACTTGGCCTCTGATGACTTCTCTCTCTTTTGGTGACACTCGGTACGGGTGCTGGCAAATAGGTCTAACAGATTGATCGACTATGATGCGGTGTTTGATGATAGATGTTCTTTGCACTTTCGATGACGTGGAAAAACATGAGGCGTACTCCCGTATAAGGCTCTGGATTTTTTGTTTCTGGTTCGGTGATAGGGCTGCTTCGATGTGGATAGATGCGAGTATGGAATCTATACCGTCAGGGTGCCGTGGTGCAGTCTCGGAAGAATTCAAATCCGTAATCGGAACGTAATCGTGCAAGTGACCAACAACAGTTCCTTTCGCAAGGTGCTGCACCTCATTTCGGAAGTTTGTCAGGAAGACACTCGTACACCCATCACGCAGTCGTACAATACCTCTTGCTGCACAGATCCCTTTCTCGAGTAATAGCCCAGTATTGCTTTCTGCCATTCCTTCATAGTCGTTGTACACATTGCTTTTTACGGTGACAACGATGATGGATCTTGCAGGTACTGTTACATCATCACCGGCAATCTGGAGCGCATAGAATCGTTTTTCGCTCTCGAAAGTCGCGATGGCGTGTTTCGTCGAGAACGAGACACACGTTTCCTGCAAGTTTATCACTGCGCCATTGGCCTGCAAAAAGTCCATTCCGATAATTACATCTCTTGAACACTCCGACAGGACAATGAAGCTGGCGACGTAGGTGAAGCCGCGTATCCCAACTCTAGAGGTACACATGCCTGCCGGATCGATAAGGTGTCCCCCGGCGGTTCGCACTTGTGGTCCTATCCAAGGGGTCAGCACTTTTTTCAGCGTTCTGGCAAGTCCCCTGCTCATGACGGAATAGTCTGCGCCTGTGTCTACTAAAGCATTCGTTCCGTAGCCGTCTATAATTACCGACAAATCAGAAGCGACGTTACCATTTCCGCACGTAGTCTCGTGTCCATCATCACATTTTGAAATCGGCACTGGAGGTTGTTTTCTTGCGTCGACAGCGGCCTTACCTCCCCAGGTCACCGATTCTAGTTTTCCCGAAGCGGGCTTTGGGGAAGTCGCCTCGGAGAGTTTGAAGATGGGCGCGGACTTGGTGATCGATACCTCAGTGGCGCTGTCGACCGAGGCTGATGCTGCTGCGAGGAGTGAGCCCCTTGACGCGTTGACAAGTACTCCTCGATTTCAAAAGGTCGCTCCCCATTCCGTGGACAGGCAGCGTTTACGGGAAAACCCCGAAGTCCAGCTCGCCGATATTCACACATCCGGTAAAGATGGCCAGCTTCGCCGCAGTGATAACAAAGCGGAATTCGATCAGGAGTGCGCCATATATCAGCTTTTCGGATCCTAGTCTCGGCTGGGGACGGCGTAAATCGAGGTTTCGGCAGATGCGTGCTTGCTGCGGCGAAATAAGGTCCAGGGGCGGCGAAAGGAGGTCCAGGGGCGACGAAATGAGGTACAGGGGTGTTTCTCAGTACCTCGGCGTACGAGACTGCGGGCTGAATCGGAACCGACGCTTGAACAGGCTGGGCTTGTGGCTGCTGCTCACGAACTGCCTGTCTCACCTCGTCCCGAACAACTTCCGCTAATGACGAGACCGTTGAGGGGTTGCGATTTAGCTTCTGGAGCTCTTCTCGAACCACTGATCGAATGAGCTCTCGTAGTACGTCGATGCCATTCCCGAAGACTGCTGACACCGCGTCTACGGATGCGACGTTAACATCTCGATTGTAGTGCCTCGCTCGCTGTTGCAGAGTCTTTTCAACCGCTGTCGCCTCGGTGCGAAATTCAGCGACGTTCCGCGGGAGGACATCGGAGCAAACCAGCAAAAATCTCCTACTTCACCCCACGCATCAGGTGCCGAAGTTTCTTGTCCTCGCTCATATTTTGATCAGACCGGCGGAATAACCGGCACATGTCTTCCACGTACATTGCGACGCTTTCATTGTTGCGCTGGTTTCTTGCTTGCAAGGCAGCTTCAGCTCTTTCTTTGCGGTCTGTACTCGGGTATGTGGCCAGTAGCTCCCGTCGGAAATCATCCCACGATCGAATGGTACATTCATGGTTTTCAAACCACGTTCGTACGCTGTCCTGCAATGCGAAATAAACTCGGCGGAGCTTCCGTTCTTCGGGCCATCCGTTGCAGCTGGCGACGCGCTCAAAACCCTCCAGCCAATCCTCGGCGTCTTCATGAGGATCGCCATGAAAAGGGTCCGGCGTCCGTGGCTCATCGACAACGACGTGCGTGGCAGCGACTGGAGACGAAACGGCGTGTGCGGCAGCGGTTGGAGACGACATTTCGGTACTCTCACCGGAGACAGCTGGAGACACTCTGGGCTCTAGTGGCAGGGGAAGTTCCGGCGGCTCACCACGTAGGCGACGGCTGGAGCGCTGATGAACTGGCGTGAGCTCAGTTGGTTCGACTGCTCGTGGTTCCGGGCTGCTTCCTCGAAGTCCAACTGGGTTTTGGATCATTACCCCTCTCCTCCACCAGATTTGTTACGTACAATCCAAATGGTGTACGAATAACTGTTTATTGGGGCGAACTTGTGCCCGAAAAGTAGCGGCGTCTCTAACAGGCGATCAGCAAAAAGGGATCAATCTTGCTTGCTTGCTTGTTCCTTTCTTTTTTGGCTCTCACCCACTAAGGGGGATTGGCCAAGAAGCCGGTGGTTAATGCAAGTAAATACCTATAGATTTTCTAGATTAGGGGAATATGATTACTGTGTTTTGACTGTGAAATTGATTTGGCGCAATGTAAAAAAATAAAAAAAATAAAAAAGGGGGGGGAGAAATAATAATCTCCGAGAGAAACCCTCGAGCGGTGGCCCACTTCTTTTTCATCAAAATCCCGTGCTGAGGAAGCGCGCGCCGTCACGGCCTTTTCTTGTTTGATCATCAAGCCGCTGATCTCTTGGGGGGCGCACGAACTAGCGCGCGTAGTTTGAACACTGCGTTTGCCTTGCGTCAATATGTCGCTTTTGTTATTCAAGCAGTCACGTCATACCATACCGGTTTTGCAACATGCCATGTGAACGAAACCACCACAAGAGCAGCAAGTCAATCAAGAGTAAATCATCACATTAAGTACATACATTTCATGGTTTTATTGGTGTGACTAGTTGCATATGTTTGTCATACAGTCATGTTATGCTGTACCAGGTTTGGTGTCGATACCATTATGAAAACTGCCAGGAGAGCTAAAAGTCGCAGCTGGCTAGATAGATAGATAGATAGATAGATAGATAGATAGATAGATAGATAGATAGATAGATAGATAGATAGATAGATAGATAGATAGATAGATAGATAGATAGATAGATAGATAGATAGATAGATAGATAGATAGATAGATAGATAGATAGATAGATAGATAGATAGATAGATAGATAGATAGATAGATAGATAGATAGATAGATAGATGCGCTGAAAGTCGCCGAAGTTCACTAAGAAATGCTTCGCATTTGAAAAGAAGCTCAAGCAGTGGCTTGAGTTTAAAGCATATTTCTCAGAAAAGTGACCTATCTGGTGGTCGATCACCTAAATTAGGCAATTCCTAAGTAAATAGGATAAATGTGTGATCAGCAAATATTCACCTCTGATTCGCACTCATTCCATGGGTGATTGCACCACCCATGAAATGAGTGATGCAACTACTTTTGGCATTTTGGCACCTACTTTTGGCAACTACATTTGGCAACTAAGTTGGCATTTGCAAACCCTGAGGAGGCATCGTACTGTTGAGAATGGCGGGCATTCTACTTACGCTAAAGCTTTGGCAGGCGTCTAGCTAGGGGTGTGTAAATATACCTACGTAAGCATATTCTTCGGCGGTGAACCCGAATACATACGAGATGGAACTTAGTACAAGCGCTCATTCGTTGCGGTTCTCTAGTGGCTAAATGCTCGCCTGCTGACCCGGGAAGCTAAATGATGAAGACCCGTGTATTGCGCGATGTCCGTGTACTTCGAAAAACACGAGATGGTCAAAATTTTCGGAGACCTACACTATGGCATCTCTGGTAATCACACCATGCTTTTTGGATGTGAAATGCCAGATAATATTATATGCACAAGTGTCTGACAACCTATGGAACATCAAAAGGACAAATGGCCGACAAAAAACATTCACCACGCACTGAATGATGGTGAGGAACGTGAAAAAACTGTCCATCTGTCCATCTGTCTGTCCGTTCGTCTCTGATCTGGCTGGCTGGCTGTCTGGCTGGTGTGGCAACCATTATTATTATTATTATTATTATTATTATTATTATTATTATTATTATTATTATTATTATTATTTGCATACACATATACACAAGGACACAGAGGAAAGGGAAGGGAGAAAACTCGCAACTGCCCCCTTGAGTGACACAACGCCTGCTCACTCTTTCGGGAGGAGGGAAGAAACAGAGGAAACAAAGATTGGAGGGGAGAAAGAGAAAAGAAGACGAGGCAGGGAAAAAATGACTAAGACTTTCACGAGCATGAGTAAAACAGCACAAATAAATTAATAAAAAGGGAAGAAAGGGAAAAAAAGATAAAAGAGCCCGTCCATAAACGGGTGGCCAGGAGCGTTTGGTTGATAAGTGTAAGGAGAGCCTGGTGGGCCTGGTCGCGTCGGGAAGCACTACCACTCGGAAAAAGGTAGTCGTCTAGGGTCGCGCACTTGAGTCCTAGGAATTTATATTCCTTAATCAGTAGAGACCGCTGCGTAGCAAATGTTAGACAGTGCACTACGAGAGGCTCAAGTGTTTCGCAGGAGCCACAAACTGCGCACAACAGGCTGTCCACACGCTCTTGACGGTGTAATCATTCACGCACCAGCACAGAGCCCACTCTTACTTTGTACAACAGACCACCCGAAAACAACCACCATCAGACGAAGTTGCATCGATGTACTGTTTGCCAACTTTACGTTAACAACAATACAAGAGCCACTCTCCGTGCGTTTCACCGATCAGAAAGTGGTGATAATAAAGGGGCCACGTAAATCAACAGTACAATAGAAGTTTGCTGTTTATTATATACACGGTGATTCAGGCTCCTTATACGTTGCACTGTGTGAATTTCTCGTAAGAGCTTAACGGTTTATGAATGACTTCCTCTGGAGCTACGTTCCACTCGTCATCATTCACCTCATGGATATGCTGTGATTTTTGTTTTGTTTTGTTTGTCTTTATTCTTTACTGATCTAGGTTGTCGAACAGGTTTACTTAGTCATATCTCGTATTCGGGTCTCCCACGTAGGGTGTATACATTTGTCGTATATAAAAGTGTTTTTCTTTGCTTAAAATACAACACTTAATTGTCAATTCGCGCCACTGGTGTCTATTTTTTCTAGTCAACGTGTATGTGTTTCGCAGTGTAACAATGAATCAGTATACAACTTGCCCGAGTGTCAGTATTATTCATCAACTGACTTGGTGCAAAGGCTTACGTATCGAGTGTACTACCCTTGGCTGCAAGTAATGTTCTAGCGTGCCAGTAGTAACACCGCATTCCGCCTATATGAACAATGACAGCTCATTATGGAGATTGAGATTGTATGATGGAAAAGCATGCCGCACATTACACAGTTTCAAAACAACATGTCTGTGCGGCTTCAAGGCTGTCATGAGTCTTGCTCCAATTTCAAACTATACAAAAGATATTTATCTTTAATTATGCAGGTGTAAGATGATCCCAGTCTTATTCTGTAGCGGAGGTTGAAACATCGTGGCTCTAGCCTACATGACATCTATTCAGTTGAGTTTTAGTAGTCGGGGGTATCTATTTAGAGAGTCAATAATTGATTGATTGATTGATTGATTGATTGATTGATATATTTAAGGTGCCCGCTGAGCGTTTCTTCATTGTACGTGAAAATAAAGAATGATAGTTTGAATAGGTGGTCGACAGTGGCCTGCCCATTGCAAAAGGCCCTCCTTTTTTTACCATCTCCACCTTTAGCCTCGGCATAACATTGTGTGCCACTGGTCGAGTGCCTTTAGCATGCTTTAATTATCTGGTGATGACAGTTACGACGATGACGAATTGGCCACATCAGTTGGCTTCCGCCTTCGAGCAGTCTTGGGCAAGTGAATGTGGAACCCTGTGAGTTTCTCTAATTTATTATATTTGTGTTAAAAGTTGTACTTGTTTTTAAGACGCAGTACTCGTATGGAAGGTAACCCTACAATATACAACACAATATTAAGAAAACAGGTGATCTTTTGAAAAAACGCACAGTACCAACAAAACGTTATGGCATCAAACGCTAAAAGCAATGCCCTTGCACGAGTAAGCTCTGAACCTACAAGTACAGAAGGTATCTGAACACTGGTGTCTGTCGTTCTGCCCTTGCATGCTGAGAACTCACAAAACATATGTCTCGGTATATGGTAGTGTCTCAGTGTAATCAGGTGAATTTTAAAACTGTTACCTATCACGGGTGCGTGTGTGCTCTCAGTACATCGCCTTCGGCTGGGCGCCCTGAGCCCTTTCAATGCAGCCCGGAAGAGCGTAATGTGTTCATACATGTCGGCACAATTTTGTATCCTCAATTGCGTCACGGGCGCCGTCGCAGGGTACTAGAACGATTATAGAGGCCTGGCTTACCTTTGCCTTTTATATCATGGTGAATGAAGCATACGTCACTCTAAGATACTCAACGCACACTGAAGTGCTGATCGACACTGCAGGTAATATCTACAGGTGTGCTAATAATTATATCAAGGTTCTGTGTACCGCTGCAAGTGATTGAAGCCCAATACACGAAGTGTACACTATGGCTGTCCCATTTTTTCGATTCACTAATGCGCATATGCGAAGCTGAGGCATTGATCGCTATGACAAATATTTATGAAATTTCTTGCTATTCTCAGTTTCACGCTTCATTTTCGTATACTTACAAGACTAAATCTAGGCATTCAAACTAGCCACGTGGTTGGTTGGCCATCATTTATAAAGGGACGAAAAAGGGCACAATAATAGCTGAGCTGGAGAAAGGAAAAAGCCACAGCTTTGCCGCAAATGCGAAGCAATTAACGCGATAGCAACAAATTGGAAAGTCACGCGCAGAGTGGAGAGCAGATCGAAACGTGCTCCGCGTTACGAACCCACAAAGGGTGCACGAAACGAACTCACAAATACAAAATAACGTGACTATGCGTCTATATTGTTACTACGCTGTGTCTGAAAAGCACGCCCTTTTCGCAAACGGAGGCTGTGCAACGTTTGCAGTGAGTTTTGTGCGCCAGGTAACTACAACAGATATGTTGCGACAAAACTGAAAAGCTAGCCAAGACGTACAATTCTCTCCACTGCAAGATAATTCATGCGATCGAGCGTTACACTCTACGCGGGCCTATGTACGCGTGAGAGATGAGAGCTGCCGTACGCTCACAGCGCCAGCTTGCTGATAATGGTGAAAACCCGAAAGTTCCTCCCGCCCCCCCCCCTCCCCCTCGACATGCACGCCAACATCGGTAAGTGGTAGATATTGCCACCTAGAGTTGTGAGCCAGCAAACACAAGCCAGTTGAAATGGGCGAAGCCAACCAAGACGAAGTGTGTGTTAGCGCTGCGTTAAAAAATACACGCTCGTGTCTTTCTGCCCCGCTGTTCCTGTCTTGTTTCTACGGCTCTTGGTGCGTCGGAATGTGAATAGCTTACCATTTGAACGCTCAAAGAGGTACCCCCCGGTGGCTCAGAGGTTTCAGTCCTTGCATTCACGACGCGGAAGTCCCACGCTCGATTCTGCGCACAGGAATTTTTTAAAGGCAACAGCCTTTCTTGGGGACCTTTAATGCTAAAATTTCGTTCTGTCTGTCTGTACATTTGTCTGCTTGTGTGTGTTGACGCTTCTCCTTAAGGTATCAAAAGATACCTCAAACGGCCAACCCCATTCGCACCACCCACCAATAATGCTCAAGTTTCAGCGTTCATACTTGTGTGATTGTAAATTAAACAGCAATAATGCGCGTATCTGAGGCACCGTAACAACACATAGATGTTTCATATGTGTCTTTTTGCACTAGAGAAGGCACACACAAGTAATTCTAAGTACCGTGACGTTTATCACGCTGCACTGACAGTGCAACGTGATGCTCGATAAGGCAAGGGCTTCCAACACTTTGCTAAGACGACACGGTGGTGACACTTGCCCCTTGCTTTGCGTTCTACTTCTTATCGCCTCCAAGACAGGCCCGCATCTTTCTCCGCGGCGCTCACAACTTCTTTCGCTTTCGAACATAACTGCAAGATGGTGCTCCTGTCTAACGTGCCTCGATGCGCTCGTGTACCTTCGCTGCACGGATCGAGACTTCCTTCCAGTAGCGCTTCCAGAATAAAATTCGCATTATTTTTCACGCAGATTATCAAATAAACGTTTTGTTCCCTCTCTCTGCACGCAAGACTATCGTCTTTCGACGGCATTTGCAGTGAAACGTGCAGATACGGGGCCATTTATTTTGGGATTCTTTTTCTTACGTTTTCGTATACAGATATCCTTTTTTTCTTGCGTTTTCATATATACATATGCGGTGTATACTGTTATGGCCATCGTCCGTAGGCGCCATGCTGTGGCTGAGAAACGTAGCCAAGCAGCGCTCCCACGCCCGGAACCCCAGTTTCTCGGATCCAGTGGTGCGTAGCGACAAGGGGATTAGAAGATGGTCCAAGAGCCAATGTTTGTCCGAGAGCTTCTTTAGTGAGACGGCGAAGCCGACCGACCACACAGGTCGTGTATCCGCCATTCAGGTGTCTACTCATTGGCTGCCCTTCCAAGGAAAGACGGAAGTAGCAACCTAACCACCAAATTGTTCCGGAAGAGAACTCCAATTCCCCTCTTCTCAGAGAATTGAGTTGAGAGAGGCAATACCTATCTGGCGGACTGTGCATTACTGATTGATGCCCAGTGGGGGGGGGGGGTGTTTTGTGTGTGTGATTGACGTTCTAATCAAGGAGGAGGAGCCCGACAGAGTTTAAAACGGCGCTGCAGTGTGCGGGACGTAGCTCCGAACCATGTAACGGTTCAACTACCACGTTCGTGGTTTGTGAACTCCTAACTGCTCGCTGTAAATAATTGTAAATAGTGCCATAAACCTGTTTGTTTTTTCGTATCCCCATCTTGTAAGCGCTCGTTTTCTCAACCCGAAGCCACACCCCGCTACCACAAAAGACCGGGCAGACCCCAGTCAGCAACAACTGGTGATCAGCGCTGTGATTCGGAGTGACCACAGGTGAACAGCGCCGAGAGCCACAACAATACATATACATATACGGTGCATTCATGTAACGCCGAAGCCGAGAGTGCCTGTTTAGTGGATATTGCAGCAAAAATAACAACAAAATAATAACAAAAGGAGGAGTATGATGAACTCGAGCACGTTGAGCGGATTTCAGGAAATTTGCATCAAGCTGGTGCACGATGATATCAGCTCTGCATACGTCGAAAAAAATAGTGTTGGATATACTTCAGCCTCCATGCGATGTCACACAAAAAAGTGTTCTTGAAGGCACAGTTGTATAACCATTTGACGTGAGATATATCCAGTGAGATAATTTCATCGAGATATTCTATCAATATTCCAGTCACTCACTTTCACAATATTTCGACGTGATGATTGATATGTGGTGTTTAACAACGAAAGCTATATACCATATGACTATGAGATATGCCGTAGTGGAGGGCTCCGGTAATTTGGACCACCTAGGGTTCTTTATCATGCGCCCAAATCTGAGCGCATGGGCCTACAGCATTTCCCCTCCATTGTAAATTCAGCTGCCACAGCCGGGATTCAATCACTCGACCGGGGCATCAACAGCCGAGTATTTTAGCCACTAGACCACCACGGCAGAGCCTATATTTCACTGTGTCAGTGCTAATTTTTTCGCAGTGCTAACACTGGTTTGATACAGGGTGCCACAGCTCTCTGAAGCCAGAGTTTTAAAATATGCTGATGTGTTTATAACAACAATTGATTGATTGGTATGTGGGGATTAACGTCCCGAAACCACCATAAGAGTATGAGAGACGCCGTAGCAGAGGTCTCCAAAAATTTTGACTACCTGGGCTTGTTTAACGTGCACCCACATCTGAGCATAAGGGCCTACAAAACTTCCGCCTTCATTGGAAATGCAGATAACAACAATTGGCCAAACGCATAATACTGACTATATCTTGGAATAAATCAAAGTACATTGGTGCATTTCTGCTTAATTAGTGAAATATGAATCTTACTTCGAAACCGATTTACCTGGAAAACAATAAAAATTAGAGTGTTGCGAATGAGATTACAGAGAACAACAGTTTACAATGTCTTTCTGTCTATTACTAACTGCTGTTTTCCTGCTTTCTCAAGATGCATTACAATCAAAACTTTTACCATCTTCATAAAGGGAATCATGATGTGTTGGGAAGCAGCGAGTGGCGGACGGGGTGAAACGAGCGAGAGGTGACACGTACAGACAAGTTTCAAAACGTATGTTAGGCATGCATCAGGTTTATTGCGTGTGAACCGACGAGTCGGCCGTGTACCCAGTTGCGGTATTGGAGCGCGCGGCAGTAGAGGCGGGTGTTGTGGTCTTTAGGAACGAAGGGGCAGTTGCGAGCGCTGCTGCGAGAGCACGGTGTTATGCCGGGAGTGACATTCCTGGGCGGCTTAAAATTACAATGGTGGTGCGGTGAGTCTGCTGGGCCCGCAGGACCTACAAATCCTTTCCACCTGACTACCCGGAGGGACCTTTGCAGCCTATGCTTCCGCCTCCTCGTTTTAGGGGTGCACCGAACAATGGGCCTCGCATCTGAACTTGTGCCAAAAGCACGCTTTCTACATTCCCTGGCCAGCGACCGCGCTTTAGTGCATTGTGTTCGGGGCTTGCAAGGAGCTAGCTGAGCCAGTAGTGCAGTATTGCTCCTCTCAGTGCCACCGGGTGTGCGTGTCCTTTCACTTTTCTAGAAACTGGTTTGGCGCACTAGTCTGCAGAGGGTTGGAGTGCAGGAGAACAATCCTATTGGAAGGACCTGAACTGATTTGTCTTCCCTCGCAGTGAATCCTGAGAAGGCATTGTATAAAAACGCGAGCGCAGAGACGCTTGGTTGTGCTTCACCGTTCCTTGCTGTTCTACGCTACTCTCAGCATGTAAATATTGTACATAAACGTTTTCTTCTCATCTACGCCGGCTCCTCGACTCGTCTTCTCCCGGCACTCGGGTGACTCCAGCCGGTACCATGCTACCCAAGGTCGCCACAGTCACGGACGGGGTGGCATGTCTCGACACCTCCTTCCTAACAACGTCAGGCAAGAGAGATAGTGAGGTCAGCGAGCGCTGCGAGGGGAGCATGACGCCAACGCGCAGCAATGGTGTGACCTACTTGGCACCACTCCAACACCTGTGGCGAGGCTAACGCGTTACACACGTGATTGAAATGGCTGCTTTGCATCTAAAATTAAGAAATGTACCACATGACATGGCCCCTTGCGTGTCAGAAATGAAGTGCTTCCTGACCTTTCGCCTGCAAGGTACCGCACTTTTAGGGCGTGTTTGCTCTGGCCTAAAAAATTATACTATCCGTCTGCATCTTACCAGGGGGCACTCGAGCAAATGCATCGCAGAGTGGTGGGAGTAAGGCATAAATGTAGCGTGATTAGTTATAATTTGGGAGTGCTTATTTACAATTTCATCGCTATTATTTTCTTATTAATTGATTGTAAACGAAGCCTTGCCTTCAACAAGTGGTGGGACGCTGCTGTTAGGTTGTGCCTCAGTACAATTGCTTCCGTCTCATCTATTCCAGTGAAGAAAAGGGTAGCGAAAGCCTAGTCAAGACAACCGTGACATAATTCCGAAAGCACGATCCTGTGCCTATATATAGGGCTGGTCAGTGAACGGTTGTTTAGCCAGATCAGTAAGGTTTTTACTAGCAGATGCTGCATGCATTGGCCTTGCGAGTGCTCTACCACGGTGGTCTAGTGACTAAAGTACTCGGCTGCTGACCCGCAAGTGGCGGCATGGAATCTCATATGCGATGGCTTCATTTTCTATGGAGGTGTAACTGCTGTAGGCCTGTGTGCTTAGATATGGGTGCACGCTAAATAACCTCAGGTGGGTAAAGTTCCCGAAGCCCTCTACTATGGACTCTCATAATCATATGGTGGTTATGCGACGTTAAACCACACATATCAATCAATGAAATCTTGCCTGGTGACAAATAGGTCGATGAAGCGAAATTTTGGGGTTGCTTCCCTATTGCGGCACGAGACTCAAGCATTCCCAGGGGGGCTGTGCACAGCAGTCGGCGCCGAAGTACTACATTGGGCAACTAAGATATGCTGCGCACTTGAAAGGACAGGGCGGCCATCATCAAGGTTAGCTGTGCGATGAGGAACCTGTGGCTTGGGTTGTTTTTCATGAACTGCCTGAAGGCGAGTGTGTTATTTGTAGGCGGGATGTTATTGCCCCTTCAATCAATGCGTGCAAGTGGGCACAGATCACGTGTTTTCTTTTTTTCATTTCAGGGCACCCTAGCCGTGTCGGAAAAATAGATGTAGCGATTGATGTTGTAAAAGATCCTGGCCTGCAATTATGATGAGTGAGGGAGGCTCGGGAGGATTATTTTAGGGTGCTATTCTGCACATTGTCCAGTCCTGGAATGCTGTCAATTTCGTAATTGTGGCATTTTAAGCCAATCAAATAGGCCGTAGTTGCTCACTTGGCGAATCAGCATTTATCAATGGCGAAATCTAACAACATGGCAGAATTCGACAATGTCCACCATAGACCCTTTTTATAAATACACCACTTCATGGTGATGTTTTTCGTCAGTTTCGATTTTGCGTAAGTTTCTGGTAACAAAGCCACCGTGTATAGTGCAGGTGGTGTGTTCTCACGATTTGTACGTGCACAATACCGCCAGTGAAAGTATTTCCACCGTAGCGCTCGTATTTTCAACGTGAAATATAAAAAATCCTCCAATATCCAGCGTATTTGTCGTTAGGAATCGATGCCACAAGTCACCGCGACCATCCTGACGAAAAATCAGGTGGAAGGACATGCATTTGACCATTTTATGCCCGTTTTTGTGTTCGCTGCGCCGGAAGAAGAGCCACCTGCATAGCGTTCGCCGTAGACACCGTCGTCACCGCTGCGACGCAGCTATAGCGTCGCGAGGAACCACGAAGAACGTGGCACCGTTTTTTCTTCGCGGTGTGCCGACAAGACGCCGGGTGAAGACTTCGAGGGCTCGGCGCCCTACAGGTACGAGGTTCCGTTATCAAAGATTTGGCTAGTACGCGACCACTACAGTGGTTGGTAGCCATCGCCACGAGCCTTATGCTCGTCCAAGTGCGTTAAACCACATGAGTGATACTGCAGGACACAATGAAAAGCCTGGGGGCTTACAGGTGCGTTCAAGCATCATAAAGCCGGCACGTTTGCAAATTCACAACCGCGAAATGGCACCAGCGAGCACAGCAGCGTTGGAAGACGATGAAGCTGAGAGCAAGAAGCCTCGCTTAGAAGAGAATCCTCTCGACGATAAAATGACAGCTTATTACCTAAGTGATGAAGAAGACATGGGCGAAGATGAACAATTTACGTTGGTTACTTATAAAAAGAAACGAGCAGAGGGTATCCCAGTCGTCTTTCATCCAATAGCTGAAGGTGCTAGCTTCTGGAAAGTGAACCCCAATCGAGTGTCAGCTGAAGTAGTTTCCGCTGCTAAAGAAAAAGTGCAGTCATTCAGAACGATCAGAGATGGAAGCTTTAGTGTCAGCGTTGCTTCCTTAAGTTCAGCTAAGCGACTTCTGATGCTTTCAAATGTAGGTGGCCTGGAAGTTAAGCCTTTCATCCCAGAGTCATACTCTCGGAACGTTGGCAAAGTAAAACATGTTCCTCTGCAGTATTCAGACGAACAACTACTAGAGTACTTGAGAGATGCAGGGGTTATATCGGTGCGATGGCAAATAAAATACTACCGCCAGGAAGGACTCAGTGATCCTGACTTTTCGAGATGACCGCCCGATTCCAGGAAGAATCTACTTAGGATTCACCAGTCACCCAGTGGAAGAATATCTTGGTCCAGCACTTCGGTGCTATAACTGCCAGCGATTCGGACACATGGCGAAAAGTTGCCGTAACACACGCCGGTGTAAGATCTGCTCAGAAGAACACCATCATAAGGAGTGCAAGTCTGTTCTTCAGCCTAAGTGTGCAAACTGTGCAGGTAATCACGCTGCCTCATATTCAGGCTGCCCGCAAAATAAAGCTGCTGCAAAAATGCGTCGGCATGAGCTCCTCCATGGAAGAAAACCGCGCCCAAATGAACCATCTCCAAAGCTTGAGATTGTTCATCCTGTACGTGATCCACCTCAGTGGCCACCGCAACAACAGCCGACAAGCACGCCAAGAGAACCGCCAAGAGAGACGCCAAGAGCACACTCGAGAGACCACTCACGAGAAGTACCCTCAAGTAACCCAACCTACGCGTCAAAGCTACGAACGCCCACGGGACCTCTGCCGGAAACTAGCAAAACCAACAGTGGCAGTGTTCGCCCCAACTACAACATCGAAACGCCACGTCATTCTCAACAGGCCTCAGAAAATCAACCATTCAAGGAGACCGTGCCACTGCATCAGTCATGCAATTGATTCTGCCAATGCTTTTTGCAGCACTTAAGGCAATCCTGTCTGCTCTACCGGAAGCAAACAACCTGCCAGAAGTAAAAGCCCTGCTGCCTCTGGAAGCACTACTGTGTCAACAGTCCGGGTCAAACCATCGACAAGTAACATATGAATAAGCGCTACAAAGATGTCTCCATATACCAGTGGAACGCCAATGGTCTTCGAAGGAAGTGTGCTGACTTCCGTAAACTCTTTCTGCAGTATAATTTTCCAATACTTTGCATCCAAGAGGCAGAAATGAATGATGATTTCCGCCTCTCCAACTACGTGATATATAAGTCATCTCGTCGAAGTGGTCCTAGCAGAGTACATTTGTGCGTCAGAAAGGACCTACCTTCTCATCAAGTTAACTCAAGTGATTCGGACTTCCCGGAATTCGTCGCTTGCAAAGTATCCTTTGGTGAGCAGTGCTTTACAGTGATTAATTTTTACCTACAACCTTCAAGCCGCATTTCGGTGGAAGAGCTAACAAATATCTTCAACATTTCTAATTCATATACGTTTATAAGCGGAGACTTTAATGCGCACAACATAATCTGGGGTAGTGATCGATGTGATGCACGTGGGAACATTGTTGAGTGTGCCGCAGACAAATGCAATTTGACAATTTTAAATGACGGCTCCCCAAGTTTTCTCCGAGGGCATAATTACTCTAGTTGCATCGATGTAACCTTGTGTTCCCAAGATCTAGTGAATGGTGTGGTATGGACAACGGATGTAGAAACACGTGGGAGTGACCATTTTCCCATTCTAATAAGTCACCCCTACTTGCGAAAAGACGACACTAGATGCTACAGCAAACTGACGAACTGGAAAGCTTTTCGGCACCACCTAACAAACCAAAATAGTGAACTCACGACAGTTGAAAGGTTTACTGAATTTCTGCAAGATAATGCGAATAAATGTACAAAGAAAGTCCAGATTCCAAAAGACTACGCTGCAGTCGATGGAGAGTATGAACATCTAAGAGCCATCAGACGACGTTCAGAAAGGGCATATCGACGCAGCGGAAGTTTAGAAGCATACAAAAATGCACAGAAAATCCACAGTGTAATGCGCAGACGACTAGAAAATTTAGGTAAACGACGCTGGCGTGATTTCTGTGGCACACTCTCTCCCCACACACCTGTTCCAAGAATTTGGCTTATAATTCGAGCCCTTAGTGGCCCTGTATCACAGAGCTTTCCAGTTCGTGCTCTTGCTGTAGCTTTGGACAAACCGGAAGCTGTAGTAGCAGATGAATTTTGTCAACTTATCAGTAGGCCCGCCGCATCACAATGTGCCTTACTTGATAATTCTGTCGCATTAGCCAGCCAGAAAATTAATGCTTGCTTTTGGGCCCAGAATCCTCAGCTAGACCCTGTATTTACGTTAAGGGAGCTGCATTGTGCTATAGCATCATGTCGTCAAAAATCAGCCTCTGGACCGGACGGCATTACGTACAATATGCTAAAGAACCTTGGGCCCACAGGCACAACTATTCTCTTAGATATTTACAATAATCTATGGACGCAATAAATTGTACCCGAGTCTTGGAAGTCTGCTCGCATCATTCCGATCTTAAAACCGGCTAAGACACCCTTGAACCTTGAATCCTTCCGTCCAATCAGTCTGACAAGCTGTTTATGTAAGGTAATGGAAAAAATGATTGATGCGCGACTTCAATGGTGGTGCAACAGAACTGGTGTGTTCTACAACTACTTGACAGGTTTTAGGAAACAGAGATGCACAATGGATGCAATACTGGACCTAGTAACGTATGTGGAGCATGAACGCGCCTGTGGTAGTTTGACGGTCGCAGTGTTCTTGAACATCAAAAGGGCATTTGACACAGTCAGTCACACTCATGTTCTGCTGAGTATGTTGGAACACGGACTGTCCGGCCGTTCTTTGCGGTGGGTATCCAAATTTTTATCAGGTCGTAAAATATTCGTTCAGACGAGCGAAGGAAAAAGTGCAGAACACGATGTCAGACAGGAAGTGCCACAAGGAAGCGTACAGAGCCCTTTTCTTTTCAACTGTGTTATGGCTGATTTAGCTAAAAGACTGCCTTCCAGGTTGAAATACTCCTTATATGCAGATTATGTGTGCATTTGGGCATCTGGCACGGACATACGGTTAATTCAGATTGCATTGCAAGACGGAATAAATATTATCAACAACTTTTTAAAAGAAAGAGGAATGATTCTATCGCACGCAAAGACAGCTGTATTGCCCTTCACCCGTAAGAAGTTAAAGAACTTTAATCTCAATTTAGAAGAAGAACCACTAATGATTGTGACACAGCATCGATTTCTCGGAGTAATACTTGATAGGCAGCTATCATGGGCACCTCACATAAAGAAACTCGAAAACGAGGTGAATACGCTAGTGAATATACTCCGCAGAATTTCTGGGACATCATGGGGCGGATCTGTATCATCCATGCTCGCTGTTCACAATGCTTTAATACGACAAAAAGTTGCATATTCTGCAGCAGTGTTACACGGCCTTTCCCGCACTTCAGAGGAGCGACTTCAAAGACTATTAGCTAGGGGACTGCGCGTCTGCATAGGTGTTCCATGAGCGACTTCCAGCAGCCTTGTCATAGCAGAGACTCGACAACCACCCTTTCCAGTCATGAGAACAATTGAAACATGCCGCCATTTTTTTCGCTTACAGACGCAACACAGGGACCACCCATTGGCGCTGGAGATTTTACTAAGAGATGAAAGCAATGCTCATAACGAAGTACAGAGTAATGTACATATATTACCCAGACATGAATTTTGGAACTCTGAAATGGACTATCCTGCATGGGTGCTTGTTATACCAAGCATTGAATTCTCAGTGGATGGCATTATTAGAAAGAGAGACATGTTCATCCAAGCTGCTCAACAACTAGCGCTTTATCAGATACACATGATGTATCCAGGGTACATACATATTTACACAGATGGCTCAAGTACTACAACGTCTTCAACATCGGCATTTATCATACCACAGCTCAATATTCAGGAATCATTTAAATTATACCGCACGACGTCATCTACAACATCTGAGCTTTTCGCTATTCTGTATGCTCTAAAGTTTATAAACTCGGTAGCAGACGCTAGAAAATGGGTACTTTTCAGTGACTCACAGGCCGCATTAAGATCACTCTCCAGTACAAACAGGACAGTAATAAGTGATAGTATGACATACAAAACGCTGAAGGAGCTCACTAAAGCAAAGAAGGCGCAACATGAGAACAAATTCCAGTGGATACCTGGCCACTGCAACATTCCTGAAAACACAGCTGCCGATGAAGCAGCACGACAAGCACGTCGTAAAGACGTTACTATTTCTTTACCGATTTCGAAGAATGAATTGCGTAGTATAATAAAGAATACAACTTTCAGAATGAGCAAAACTGCTTGGTTTGACCAAAGTACAAAGAGCTGCGATTTATATCACATCGATTCATTTATTGAATTCAAAATTACGCTGGCATTAGATAGAAGGATGGAAACTCTAATTCACCGATTGAGGCTAGGCACCGCATACACAAAACATTTTTTGCACAGAATTGGCAGAGCTGAAACTACCGAATGCGATTGTGGATTTATAGATGAAGACGTATGTCACCTTCTCATAGACTGTCCACATCATGACACGCCAAGACGCCGTCTTAAAAACGAACTGTTCGCATTGGACCACAGACCATTCAGCATGAAAAAACTTCTGGGCCCGTGGCCAACTGGAGTTTTACAGTCCTACGCTTTAAAAGCATTAACACGTTTTTTACAAGACAGCGGGATTGCTGACAAGTATTAACAAAGAACAAGCTTTCATTTGTAACACATGTACTTATTATATACAGTATCATGTGACACACATCACGTGTGTGTTGTGAAATGAATGACGTGTCGACTATTATGTACATACGAGCGAATGCATCATTATAAGGACCAGACGTGTGCTTTGTTGTTTTGCTGTTGTGTTTTGTGTTTGTTGTTTGTGTTTTGTTGTTTCCAGAGACTTTTTACAATGACTTTCAAACATTTACTTACCATTGTGATATGTACGTATAAGTGTGTCTTTGCATATCTGTGCCTGAGTTTTCTATTTTTCATGCACTGCTCTGTATGTTTTGCTTCGAGATACGTGTTCAAGTTTCAATCAACGGCTAAGGAGTAGCCGGCGCCATAATGGTGCGCCAACATCTCCTTTTATATCATATCAATAAAAAAAATCCTCCCTTATTTTCTTCGTGGAGCTTTTTGAGACGGGACGCAGGTCGCGATAGTACGATATTCGTATTTTTTTTAATTACTCTTGGTGAATTCACGTTTCTTAGTGCGCAAAAAAGTCCCGCCTGCTTACGTGTACCTCAAGCACGGAGCGGTGTCTCCATCTACATGAAACGCTGGTGGTGTCGTCGGCTCCGGTGCCCTATACAAGGCGGCAAGGAGTGGTTCGCGTAAAGTGCGCTACGAAAGGGTCTATAGCACCCCTGGTAGCCGTGACTTCCCTGCTCATTGCCCACATGAACATGCGGGAGAGTTACAACACGTGTGTACCCTATATATATTGTTGTTTTATTGTTTTTATAGGGTTCTACTCCGTAAGGGCCTTTCGCGGGTGAGAGCACTTTCACGATCGCTTTTCTATATGGCAGAAAGAGAATGAGTGGCCTGGAACGCACTTGTTTCCTACCGTTATCAGCGTCAACGTCATGACATATAGGGGATACTATTGTCAACAAAAATTATATAGCGGGTCCTTGCGTGTGCTGGGCCGTGAATTCAGGAACAGAATGTGTAGACTGGAACTCGCTTGTTCTTTCTTCATTGTCATCTGCGTAATCGTCAACATGACGGACGGCGGAAAGTGCTCGAACCTAAGGAGCTTCGCCCCTACAATTATGCCTTACATGTATCGTGGGTACTGTGAAACCTGAGAAAGTACGTAGCCCGGCACCCATTGATTCATATTGTCATTGTTTCAACTACTACACTTACAACAGCGTCTCTGACGCCAGTGTTTGGGGTAAACATGTAGCGTTTCTTTGTCGCAAGTAGAATCCAGCAAGGGAAGATTCTAAATCTCGGTGTGCGACATAGCGCCACTTTTTGTGGGCTTCACCGGCTTCCTGCTTGTTACCACAGTTGTGATGCGCATCATCTGCAGCGAGCTGCGTCAGGCTGTTTCCCCGTTAAGATGTAGTGATGAAGGCGCCAGGGAGACGCTGGTGGTAAGGTCCATCGCGAGCTTGGACAAGTATCTGCGCCCAACTTGCACGGCACTGAAGTATTCGCAAGTTTCATCGCCTTTAGCGGGCGCAGTGGGTGATTGGGTATGGCGCCCACAGAGAGTATCAAAGTGCGTCTTTCACAAGACGCCAAGTGCGTTTTTCGCAAACTGTTACGTCTTTCTCTCGGTTTCACAAAGTGTTACGTCTTTGCACTCGGCGTCTTTCAGAAGACGCTGAGGGCGTCTTTCACAAACAGTTACGTGTTTTTAAAGCATATGGAATGGCATAACCTGCTCATTCCCGCTCCGCTGTCTACAACTGTGCAGCTCTACCTAATGATGGCATACTGCGTGCAGCCCAAGATGTAAACATATTCGTTTCTCACGAGGCGAGCTGTAGCGGCGAACATAAAATGGGGCTTGACGCAAGGAAAGGTCAGATATTCACGTTTTCTTACCTACTTTGCTGCAGAAGTAGTCGGGGCTCTTAAAGTGCGCGCTGCACAATTTCATCAGTGATGTGACCGCCTTGCCAATTCTCAACTTCACTATCCATTTCTTCTTCCCCGCTTCATCTCTTCGAAAGAATTGAGGCTGACTGTCGTCGATGCAGTGTTCTCATACTGTGTTCTCTAAATACTGTGTTCCTAAAACTAGCTTTTTCTTCTTTCGACAAATTACGGAATAAGCCGAAAATCAATCGTGGTAAGCTTATCTTCCAGCCATCGGCCTATTTGAACATCCAATTTTAATCGAATTTATGAACTCATGCTTCTCCAGGACCGTGCTAAATTTATGTAAGGTGAGTTTTCACAGGAGTTTCACACAGTGGTGTAGCGTGGTGGTAGATTGGTAGAATATTCGGCTGCCGCACAGGGCTTGCGGATATGATTCTGTTAGGACATTTTCTTTAGTAATTATTATTTGCAAAGCATTTCTGAGTAAACTTCGAGGACATTGAGCATATCTATCTATCTATCTATCTATTTACCTATCTATCCATCTATCTATCTTTCTATCTATCTATCTATCTATCTATCTCTCTATCTGTCTATCTTGCCGCTATCGTTTGGGCCCTCTCGTGGCCACCCCTTTGACTTGGGCTGGACCGAAATTGCCATGGAAAAGTAAGATGGTTTGACGAATATGACGTGCTGGTCAAGACATGAATAAACACCCAATCCCGTCCCGTATGGCGCAAAAAGTTCTCGCCAGACAGTGGCACATACACACATTGAGTACGTGCCACTGGTATGCAGGTATGTGCCACAGGTGATTGACCTTAGTATCTACGCAGGAACAAAAACACACATGGGCGATTTCATCCCACGAACTTTAGGAAATACTCGACCTCGGTATGCATCCCGATGAATGCAAACAATAAATGTCAGGGTTCCTTCTGGAATCGAACTTACGCATTCTGCGTGGCAATGAAGCACTTTACCCCATGTTGAGCTGCGCCAGGTCTCGAACTTTTCAAATAGACGCTAATCTTCGTGAAACGCCAACAATGGTTGCAGGGCTGCCTACCCAATTTTATGAACATTACATATGTCCTTCTTTAATACAGCTGTCATGTCCGGTTAACATCAATCGTGGTAAGTTGTCATGCGCTGAAGTTGGGTTATGTACCAGTTTCCAGGACCGGAATCCTCGCGAGCACCAGCGCTTCATATCAGCTTCTGGTGTTGCTAATATTTATGTTCCAGTTGGCATTGTTGCGCAACTGCAAACAACTAATAATAAAAACAACTGCAACTCTTCAACATCTGTCTGCGCGTGCAACATTGTATTGATTGATTGATTGATTTGTGGGGTTTAACGTCCCAAAACCACCATATGATTAACAGAGACGCCGTAGTGGAGGGTTCCGGAAATTTTGACCACCTGGGGTTCTTTAACGTGCACCCAAATGTGAGCACACGGGCCTACGATATTTCCGCCTCCATCGGAAATGCAGCCGCCGCAGCTGGGATTTGAACCCGCGACCTGCGGGTCAGCAGCTGAGTACCTTAGCCACTAGACCACCACGGCGGGGCGCGCGTGCAACATTTGTACATATACTTAGTGTCATTTAATGACGTGTCACTCGATAAAACAATCGCAACACAGTAACTTTCACTCCACATGCTGCGCAACACGTCGATTTCCGAAAAACGTGCGATAAGCCGAATATTTTTTCTTTATTTCGTGCGATAGTGGTAACAGACATCGGTGATGGTGGTTGCACAGAACTTCGGTGCTGGAATCAACCATTGTTGTGGTCTCTTAAGACTTTTACTTGTAAGAAGGGTTGGTGCATAACCTAGAGGCTCCAACATTCGCTTGGCCCCGCCATGGTTGTCCAGTGGCTAAGGTACTCGGCTGCTGATGGAGGCGGAAACAGAGCAGGCCCGCGTACTCAGTTTTGGGTGCACGTTAAAAAGCCCCAGGTGGTAACAATTTCCGCAACCCTCCACTACGGCGTCTCTCATTATAATATGGTGGTTTTGGGTCGTTAAACCGCACAAATCAAATCAAATTAAAAATTCGATTCGGTATATTGGTATTAGGTTTCCAAGCCTGTGTGGCGAAAGAAATTTCTTTTGCCTCATTTCTTTTTACTCTATTTTTTTCTTCTGTATCCTCTGCAAATCACCGACAGGTATTTCCTGTTAACGTTTACCCTTTTGAAAATAACAGTGAGAGGTCATCCTGGTAATAATTTTCTGTTACCGTTCAGCGCGTCCAGAGGTGAAGGTGCAACAAGTCTGCAAATAAATATCACAGTTTCACGGGCTGAAACACGAAGTATCCATCAGCATCACCTTCCTTCCGTGCAGCCACGTGCCACTAGTGTATTTTACCAATGACCAACTTATGGCCTATGCCTCGCACGCTCGCTCTGAAATGTTCAAAAGAATCCTTCACCAGCTAGAGCTTACAAAGCTCCCGCACGAAGGAAATACTGCGTAGACCTTCCATACATTGTTTTCAGTGCTTTATTGGGCGTAAGGGCAGCTTTCTTTGCATGGCTACGACAAGTGGCTGTCTTCGGGAGGCACTGCACTTCACTTCTTTCCCAGACCACTCAATTGTGAGAAGACTACTCCTGCACCCGCGGCGGCTTCGTGCGGGGCCATGATGATAACAGCTGCGAAAAAGATAGAAAGGTGTTCGCTCGCAAATACAACGCTTCATGATGTGAAATATCGGCCGATAGCCTTAAGTATACTCATATTGCGACAAACAAGACTGAGAACAAATGACATGCACACGTATCTATATGGTGGCCAGGACTCTCTACTCTAGTGGCAAGTTCTGGTCGCCACGCTGCAATGTTCTGCTTGGCGTTGAACGTCTATGTTACCAGATTTCGGGGTGTTTGTTGCCAGCCTGCCACCAGATTTGGCGGAGAAATTCGCTGTGTAGTTGTGACTTCCCCTTGAGGGCTTTGTGTCGTCCACGGTGCATTTCGCGAGTGCCTGTGCGACATTGACCGTGTGAGACGTTCGACGTTGCCGCGGCGACCACGCGCGACGACCGAAACGCAACGCTTCTCCTAATAGCTGTGGCAGAAATATACTCATCGTTCGGACTCGTGTATAAACGAAAAATGAACGTGGCAAGGCTGGCTAATTGGGGTAGGTCAAATATACTACAATTGCATACGCCTGGAAAGCTGCTTTGTCGCCGCAGCTAGAGATATTGTAGCGAAACTTGCGCGTACCTGCAAAAGGCACCCCGCCCGATAAACCTCCGTCGCCTGCAGGGCTCCAACCACAATAAAAACGAGCGACCGAAATTCCAGTTAATCAATGTCGAGACATACTTGGTCATCGCACGTCCCAAAATGAAAGACCCTGTCCTTCGGCTCATGCATGTAATCGTTCGCTATATACCGTGTAGGGACGGTCTATCGTGCATCAACAGCTGCGTGATCAGCGTGCCTTGAAAAAATATTGTTCCATTTTATTCCTATTTATTGAAAGTATTGAAATTGTAAAGCTTGAAAGGGTCACTAAGGTCTGCACTGTGCAACATCCTAAGGCAAAATGATCACATTTACCATCTAAAAAGGTCGTAATGTCTATTTGGAAGTGAGATTTAGCGTTTGTATTGCTTGCCCGATTAACCACTATACTTGTTCCTGCGCTTATGTGGTCTCACAAAGGTGCAGTCGTGCGCCGCTAGACTCATATCTATGACTCGGTGCTTAGCAGTGTTGTATTTCACCGCTGTCACCAGTTTCACCCACTGACATCACCTTCCTAACGCTTGATTTTGTACAAGTAATTTCACTTGCTTCGTTTTGTACGATATTGGTAAAAAAAAGGTTATTCGTCTAGTGAACCTAGTTGATGGCAAGTTTACGTTCTATTACCGATTGTGATGGCTACTGCCACAAGGAGGTCCATCCCAAGAAAGTGGTTCATCTTGATGGCTGTAAAAGGAGCAGTTGCACACCACTTAAAAACAAAAAAATTACCTTACTTGTTTGACACGTTGTACAAAGTTATTTTGTTTTCTTATTCTGCGCAGAGCAACAGGGCCGTGCGCACAATCTCAGGCCAACATATCTGCGTAACTGTAATGAATTTTTCCTGTCTGTCTTTTTTATTCAGAGACACGATATGCACAAATTTCGCTAAAAATTCTGCCAATTTTCTGCCAATTTCTATGCACATTACTGTAAAAAACGATGTTTGCTACTGAGTGTCCTACAGCAAAGGCATATACGTTTTACACCACTAAAGACCCCGTTCGTGCAGATGCGTTGCCAGTGTCCTTTTCATAGAGTGCATATATTTATTTATATAATTATTTCAATTTTTATTTCTCGTTGCTTGTCCTTGTCAGCGTAGGCTGTTACTCGCGTGTATGTGTGTACACCTGCCTGAGGGTGTTTGACGCCACTCACACTTAGGTACCCGGCTGGTCGGCTCATCTGGTTGGAATGTAGCGTAACTAATTAGATACGCAATTAACACTGCAATCTGGGTTATCAATGCTGCCACTAAGGAAAGTAAAAGGCTTTTATATACAACATCCTTGTGTTTAAAGCACCATGAAAGCATGACCAAAATATTTGGGACACTGAGCCACAAGGATGCTCGCGCGCGCTTTCTTATTTGATTCCCAAAGAATATCGCACATGCTACGCTGGTATGCTACCCATGAATTTTGATCTGATAGCTTTGTATGGGATGAAGAGAGCTTTGACTTATACAAAGGACAGCAAAGCAACTACAGAATCATTTTCAACGTACGGGCAAAGTACAATATTACTGCTTTTATTTACGTCAATATTCTCATTAGTATAGAAAAGAACCAAACTCCCGCAGAAATAATAAGTGCTCGACCTAAAGTTGTCCAGAATACAATATAAGATAGCATTTCATCGATCAGTACGTTGCATCATCGGGCAGTTGGAAACTCAATATTATAATTCAGGGCAAATATTCTGTTCACTTGGTAATACTCTGGTCACAGTAAAGATTTTAGTGTCATTTAGAGCACATGAACGTACGCCCAGAGAATGTCACTTTAATGGCACGCTTCTACAGAAGAAACGAAAGCGTACTTTGTAATTGCTGGTGATGCTGATGGGCACTTATGTAACAAAAAACTATTTTTTTTATTTCAGGCATTCTTTCATAAATATTTATGCATTACAGCTGTAAGCAGGTTTCAAAATAGATTTTACGTGGATATTCAGTAATTGCAGCCATTGCGCCGTTTGGGCTGGGCTGCCTCTGGGGTTCGTCTAAGATCGAGAATACTAGAGTCGCTTTTTTAACACAAAAGGATTTTATGCTGGGGCCTGCCAAGACTTCATTGACGCATTTCCGTCAGAGAAATGACTTCAGGGGATACGCACAATCAGAGGACAACGACAAAAACATTGTCAACGGAAGTTGAATCCATGACCTCTGGATCCGCTACACACGATCACCGGCACGCTATCTATCGCGGCACGGTGCTGTGCTGTGTATGCGTTAAAAATACACCTTCCACATATACCACTGTCCGCTCACAGAAGGACCGTGAGATTCACGATTAGTTCCTCCAATGCGTCATTTCTAGTCGTCCGCCCTATTGGCACCTTTCAATAGTAAAAGGGCAATTTCGTAAACGCGTTAAAGGGCCACTCACCAGGCCCCATACCAAATTTTAGTTAGACAGTGGAAGTTGTTGCGTGTCCGATGAGGAACCTTTTGCCACAAATTTTTTTAAATTGGTTCATCACCAGCGGAGAAAACACGTTTTTGAAGCGGCGCGCTACGAGGATGAGAGGAGGCGAGCTCGAAACGCTTGCGGCTCCTCCGCGTTATCTTCGCAAGCCAAATCTCTTCCTCACCCTCTCCGGCATCCAACCAAGAGGTGACGTTCGCATCTTGTTAAGACGCATGACGCGTCTTAACAAGACCAACCCCTGAGCGCGCGAGCAGCGTTGCTTTGTTGACCAGCGTTCTTTTGTCGTCTTGTGAATCTTTCTTCGGGATCATTTAGAAAAGCTGGCTTAGACGTGGTAGAATAGATGAGCAGAATGAGTGCGCGAACGCGTAGGAGCGTTCCACGGCGGTCATCTGCTTCATGCGCTGACCACGGGGACACGAATGCATGCGAAACGCCGACACATTAGCCCTGCATCTCATTGCGATTCGCGGAAGAAAAACGGAAAAAAGACGCGCACATTCCCTTATTGCATCTCATTATTCATCTAGAGTTTTATTTATCTTTTCAAGCAAAAGATTACATTAACTGCGCATGCCGTGTTAAAAAATTTTCGCCACTTCACGTGCCACTGTCTGCAACGTACGAGCAGAGTCGTCTACCTAGAGGAAGGACCAAAGTCACTGAATTGCGTACGTATAGGAGTCATTCATACGTGCTCGTCAAGCCCTCATTCTCTGGGCACGCGCAGGCAGAGGGGAGGGGGAGCAGCGTTCATCTTGAAATTTGACCCCTTTCCACAGCGCGTAGCCTTGCAAATTTTGGCAGACGTGATCATGAACGCCTCGTCTTCGCATTGCGCTTGTCAGCTCAAAATTGTCAAACCTGGTGAGTGGCCTTTTAACACCCCCACAGGTGGTGACCTCAAGGCGCCAATATACTTCAACGTGACCCGGCGCGCGTGGGCACCAGTGTTCGTTTCGTCGTGTCACGCCGGCAATGCCACGAAAGGTGCCGATCTGCCTGCCATATACTCGCAGGTGCGTTCCGCACTGCGTTGCTTTGACGCTAGGCGTTTAAACGCGCCCGGCGTCCCTCCGTCATGAAGAGAGGAAGACGCAGTGCAGTATTGGTAACGTCACCTGTGCTTAATGCAGCATGTCGCATTTTGCGCTGGTTGCCGCTGCGCTGCACCGACGGAGGCTGCTGGCGCTGGTCGCACCTGAACTGAGACGATAGAGCGCTTGCGGTTTGCTTCCGCGGCGTCGCTGCACCCAGCATGCGCGCGCGTCATCGTTACGTCGGAGTATATTGGGCCCTTTGCTCAAGCGCCGGCGTCACACATAACCTCCAGCGATGCCAAAACTATACTCGGCGACAACTTTTCTTGGCACAGAAGGGATACCTACTGAGCCAAATCACGTGTTTCCTATCGCCAGTGAAGGTAGCTTCAAAGTGGTGCCCGTATTTTCGAGCTGATATATGAATGTTCTTCCTTTATTTTCTACGTGGAGTTATTTGAGAATAGACGCAGCTCGTACTTGTAAGATATTTGTATTTATTTTAGTTTGCCTGTTGTGACTTTGTGTTTTTAAACGCGTAAAAAATTCCCGCCTTTTTCCTTGTACCTTAAACGCTAAGCGGCGTCTGCTTCTATATGAAACGCTGATAGTGCATCCCCATCACTTGCCACAGTGTTACGACACGGGCGTGGAAACGGACTACATCACGTAATGGTACATGTGCAGAAGCTCCGCCTGTATAGATTTCCCATCTGTGCGAAGAAACGTTGTCGCCGTGTATAAATAGCCAACCCTAGTGAAAATCCTGTGTTGCTGGATGCTGTAATCGTTGGTGAATATGGTGTAGAGAATAGTAGATATGGTGGAAATATTAGTGGATATGGTGGTAAATGTAGTGGGCATACTTACTGATGCCGGCGAGAGTGGAAAAAGTGATGGCAGATGGTGGTGGTGGTGGCGAGCTAAAGGTGGTGACGGTGGAAAGTTCTGGCTGATGAAGGCGAGAATTGAAAAAAATGGTGTCAGATGGTGGTAGTGATGGCGAGCCAAAGGTGGTGACGGTGAAAAATGCCGGCTGATGGTGGCGAGGCAAAACGTGTTTGGTGGAAGGCGTGTTGAGCAAAGTATATGACGGTGGCATGATGGAACTTGGTGGATGATTGTGGTTAACAAGCATATGATTAGAAGCATATGACAGTATGTGAAATCGCATATTTGTAATGTTTCATTCTTGAATGCGCAGACATATATGTTTGCGGTAACAACAAACCAACGCTGCTCATTACGCTTACTAGCACGTTTTTTTTTGTTTTTTATTCCTGTGGTGTCAACAGCGCTTCAATTTTTGTAAAGCGTAGAAGATGCGGTCGTGAATATATCTATATTTTGCGCACGTACTTACATCAGTTTTACATCCGCGACGTGTTTCTTTGTTGTGATGTTTAGAAGACTAGAGGTGTCGCTGTGAACAGTGACAATAAGTGTTTTACATCGGCGCTCAGTTGCCGAGAAATAAACGAGCTCCAGTTCACAACTGTCCCTATCAATGTTAAAACAGCACACAGCGGTCACTTTATGTCCCCACGTTAGAAACGAAGCTCTGGCAATTTTCGCACACCATATTTCTTGGGTCGTACTTTTGGGTTAACAAAGTGCATGCGCATATGCATAAACTTTCATTTTCGACATTCCTCAAGACGAACCCCAGAGAATTTACCTCTCACCCTTCTGTTCTACCATCATGATTTCCACCAAATGTCAGTCCAACGAATCGAGCCCCTACAAGTGTTAACCGCGCTCTGGTTTCAGAATACAGCATTTTGACGAGTAAAAATGACAATACAGCACTGCTTTGGCATCATTCAACCTAAATTAAGCCTTTTTTATTGTGTACGGTGCCCGCTCAAGAAGCGACAATCATCGATGCTACGCGCTTGAAGCACTTCCAGCAAATGTACGCCTCCCCTCACCGGCATCCGCTAGTCACAGTCGCCGGCCTTTAACTGGCTCTTATTGGCTCTTATGCAAGAACACAAACTCGTCAATTCGTAAGCTTACTGAACCAACATGATATCATAACGTTTCTAGCGCACTGTATTCGTTTTGGCCAAGCCGTTATGTAGTGGCTCCCAACGACAGAGCAACAGCGGTGCACTGACGCGACTGTGCTCTGCGTTGCGCGAAAAAAACATCACAATAAATTATGTGGGCTTATCAATCGAATGAGCATAGAAGCGTCATAAAGCTTGCGCAGATATCCCCTTCTGGAAGGAGCGAGAAAGGGATATTAAACTTGGCCGTAACCACCAATATATTCTACTTGCTCTTCAGTCCGCTGAGTTGTTGTTTTTCTTGCGGTTGTAATTAGTAACAAAAACATAGCGCTGTTACCATTATCGCAGTGGCAATCGTTACAGGCAGCAGTTGTTCATGTTTATCAAATGTGCAAATTTTAAGAGAAGGTGCAGATCCTGTTCGAGCAAAAGACAAAGAGAACTGAAGTTAAACTGTGAGTTTGGGAGTTGACTACTTCTTTAACACCGTCGTTCCCATCTGCAGGCATTGCGCAGTGGTTAATGTGCTCAATTAGGAACCCAAAGAAGGCTGGTTGCAATACGCGCTGTCACAGCTTTTTTCACGGGTGCTTTCTATATATTTTTATACAAATGTTTTTATTATTTTTTAGTGGCAGCTCGTCACTGCGGTTCTAATGCTGCTTCGCGCTCCAGCATTGCCGACCGGCTGGTGCGCGCCATCCACCATCCGCTCCACCATACACCATGTGCCACGAACATTTCGAGCCCCATAATCCACCAAAAAGGTGGATGGTAGAATCCACCATTTCTACGGTGGACGTTTTTACAATAAGGTATGCGTCGCCTGGCTGTAAATCCGCGTTTTCTACGTACCCTCTCTCTGTGAAACATTATGGTCTGCTAAAAGGAAGACACGATGCGCGTTGCGTTACCCTCTGATCGGGCACTGCTGTTCAAATACACCAACATGGCATGGCAAGCGACATTAGGCTAAGTTCGGCGTCGTATCAGTAGCGCTCTTCTGGCCATCACACCGCTTTCTATGGTTCCACTTTGACAGTTAAATACTATAGCTACCACTAGCATGTGTGACCACAAGGGTTAGTCATCGGGATGAAGATTGATGAGTAAGTGACAACATGCATGAATCCACGTGGACAAACACTGCAAAAACTCATCTATATCAGTGTACCGTTACCAATATTCTACTTCCCTGAAGACATGTTTTCTGTTCGTGTTTGAAACGTGTTTTAATCGCGTGTTTTCATGCGCAAATAAACTCTTCATATTGAGAACATTTACCTATATATTTCGGACCACCTTTCCGAAGGAAACTCTGACTGGAAGCGAAGCGCAGAGGTACACACGGCGTTGACCCGGCTGAAACGGGCGTCGACGCCTGTGCTGGAAGAACGGTTCGAAGCGAAGCTCGGTGTATTCTTTACTCGAGTAAACCTTTCTTCAAGACCCAAATACATGGTAGGCGGGTTGGGTTCCGTGCAAGTTTCGTTGCACATAACCCAGCCGAAAGTTTGCCCTCGACATGCGGTTGAGCGATGCAAGCGGTGGAGTGGGTGTAGCGAGGGAGAAGTTTGTTGCGAGCGGGTGTAGGAGAGAGATTATTGTAATAGGAAAAGATAAAAAGGACGCTGCTTTCTGCCTGCCGTCGCGCAGACACTGCTCAGCGCCAGGGCGAAGGAGCCGGCAGCTGAGGTTGCTGCGGCGAGCGTCCTGCGGGTGAGAAAGGGGGTGACCTCAGCGCACACCTACAATGAAAGCAAACAAGCCAACCTTGACGGCAACGCGCAGCAGTGGCGTCAGCTACTTGGACCACTCCCACACCCTCGGTGAAGAGAACGCGCTGCAGCGCTTTCGTATGGACGCACGAACGCGCAATCTCATATTTCATGACCTTGGCTTCGAATAACTTATTTGTTCTCGAGTGCCTCCTACCGAGAGTAGACACTTCATCAGTTAAAATAAACTTTGCTAATGCGCCGGCGACAAGTGCACTTTTTAGCGATTGTCTCTAAACAACGCCTTTAGCAGCGTGGGAACGACTAGCGGTGAAGTGCACTCGCTGAAAGTGCAATTAGGTAGGCCTGTGTGACGGATTATAAAAGGGCACTCACTGGTGAAAAAAGAGCGAAAAGGGAACTTAGTTACTGAAATCGAAAATACGACAGATCGCAGTGACACATCACATGTTGGAAGTTAAGCCAGGGTAACTCACCTGAACGTGGATCACGAAGACTTCGTTCCAAGGCAAATGTTGGATGAACTGCAAGCACGTATGCGTATTCCTTTTATATGCTGCGAAAAAACTGCCACGTACTGTTTGCGCAGCTACAAAAATTGCGATGGCATATATTTTGACAGGCGATATTCCGAGCAGACTGATTTTAATTCAATTTTGACGTACGAGATGATAGCGCCGTCCACAGTAATGTATAAAGGAGATAAAAAATCTAATTACTGTGCTTCTCAGCAATTTTAATTAGAAGGTATTTGTAAATGCAGTTTGCCAGCCTGCAATTTCAATTTCATATCCAACCAACACGTATTCGTGAAGTACCGTGTTTGCTCAAGTATAAGGAGAGTTTTTTTCTAGATTATCGATACTTCAAGCGAACGCTGGCGTTACAACCGAGTACCGAAGTACTATTTTTGTCTTCGCGCTACAATCGATTAGATACGGTAGCACTAAAACACTATGGCCTACAGGCCTACTGCACGATGTATGCACACTAATATAAGGACAATTTTTGCTGCGGGGATCGCGACCATGACGAAAGACTAACAGGAATGGAAGCAGACAACCGTCGTTCACAACCAAACTGTGTTTATTTTCCAACTCTCCCGAATTTCGGTTTTGAATAAATGAAGAGTGTTTCTATCAATGGTATAATTTATTCTACGCGAAAACATGGTTATTATATGTTGCCAGCTAAGACAGGTCAACCTGTGAAGTTCCAAAACCTCAAAACATGCCATACTTCCACTGATGGTACTATTCTGCTTGAATCGCCTGATCGTTTAACAATTATGACGTGCTATTGATATGTATCCTTGATAAAAAATTTGACGTATTAGTACTGAGAAGATAGCAGTAAAGAAATATTGCTAGGCTTTCTGATGAAATGGCACACCTAGGGGACAAACTGCAGCCCTGCGATGAACACGTAGAGCAGTTACCATGCAAGCTGACGAAGCGGCAATCATAGTGCCCGCTTCAAACACTCGTACGACTACGGGAAATGCATTTGCAGGACGTCAACTACGCAAGAAATTATTCCGTTGAATGAAGAAGTGCAGGACCCGCTACAAGGGCTTAGAAGAAGAAGAACAAGAAGGAGAAGAGCCTGGAAAATTTGTCGCGAATCTAGCAGCGTTCCACACATTAGCACCGCCGCATTTAAAACTCCTCAAATTAGTGTGGGTCCCAGGTCACTGCGGATTACAAATAAATGAATTGGCAGATGCTTTGGCACGAGCATCACTCGATGCACCAGTAATTTCAGTACTTCTCGAGTTAGAATACTTATCAGGGGTTAGATATAGGAAATTCACTATTTTTACAGATAGTTTAGAAAATATCACTCGATGGACAGATTATCAGCACCTCAAATTTCCATTGAAATCCCAGTGGAGTCCGTCAAAAAAACTTGAAATTATAATCTCCAGATTCCGGTGCCGCGTCCCCCAATTAAATTTTCATTTACACAAAGCTGGTCTGACACTTTCCCCCCTTTGTCCGTTCTGCGAAGAATCAGAAACTATTAAAGATTATTTTGGCTCATGTCGTAACTATGCATTAATAAGGAAACAACTTTTAGATATTCCATTTGTGAAGCTAGGTTTAAATTTAACCACAGAATATGTTCTAAGTTTTGATGCCTCTGTTTTGGGAAATCGCCACAGAGATGCATTCGATGCGGTGTGTAATTTTATTCAAGACTCTGAACGTTTTTCAACATAAAGCCCACGTTAACAGATACTAAAAAATGGGTCGATAATTATTTTCAATTCTGGATAAATCCGTGACATACCGAATTCATCGTGTTTGGCAAAACCAGCTGTCTGGTCGGCTCCAAAAATCAAGTTGTAGCTATTAGTGTCTACTTTGTTGTTGATCCTTTTTTCTCACTATCTAAACCTTTGGTTTCTTTCTTTTTTTAACATACTGTCTTCACTATACAACTCCCCCCCCCTTTTTTTTCGTTGTAAGCAATAATGCAGTTATTGTCCATATGAGAGTATATGTTCTCTTGGCCAATCCCCCAGAGTGGGTACGAGCCATGGGTTAGAGGATACAAACAAACAAAAAAACAAGCAAGTTTGTCGCGAACAATTTTCTGTATCAGGAGGCGCACTTACCCACATCGACTTGTCAATTTCGTGCCCTGATGGTTTATACATTTCTAAAACTTTCTAGCTGATCATTAGGACAATAGTATATGTTTTATTCAACGACCCAGACACTTTTTGCTCATTAGCCACAGTTTCATACACCCAAAATTATTTTCGTCAGCAGCAACCAGGCCGAATTAACGTGAAAATTTGAAACGTACCACCAGTAAACATGTCAATTCGAAATTTCACCATAAAATATAGTATTTTGCATTATAGGCCTAAATTTTATTCGCACTGGGTCCCACATAGCCGCGTGCAAGATTTTCTTGCAGACCGTGGAAACAACTAATGTAATAGGCACTGATGCTTCTGTGATAGACGAAAAGGCAGGAGTGGGTATTTACTCTCCTTCTTTTCACTGCTCGTTTTCAGTAATACTACCAAACTTCACATCAATTCTTGAATGCTGTACTTTTGGCAATTGTTCTAGCAATACTAAAACTAACATTGAATACCCATACTGCTATAATAATTACAGATTCCCTGTCCGTACGCCATCGCTTACAGCTTAATTTATATCAGATGCCTTAAAGACATTTCTTACTCTGATTTCTCAACAGATGAAGTTCTTAAAATTATTATCGGTACCCTGGACATTGCGAATTAAAGCTAAATGAAATGGTGGAGTCCTTAGCTTGAGCAGCTATATATGGGCCAATATTTTCTGTTCTTCTTGTTCTGGCCAGGTATAACGGCCGACAAGATAACAAAAAGTTTCAGTCGGAGCTGATGTCATAGGAAATATAACAACATTGACTGAGCTTAATATTTAAGATATGAATGAAAAACATATTGGTGTCATACTCAACAACTGCAATTGGTGCTCACTAGATTACAATGTCGTGTGCCCCCTATAAATTTATATTCTCACAGGGCCTGCCTTAAGATATCTCTCCTAGGCAGCTTTTGTTCAGATATAGGGTCAAAAGAGCTATATTTTTTGCCATATCATCGTTACAGACAAAAAACGTCTCCTTGTCATCCCATTCACTAATATGCGGCTGCCCTTCACCATTGAAAATATACTCCTCTTTGGTGCTTTGCTTCTGGACTGCAGGCATGGCAATGCCTTTGACGCCGTGTGCAGGTATGTTCATTAAACAAAATGAATGCACCTCTAAATGCCTATTTGTATTTGTTACTATATATACTCAAGAAAATTCAAAATATCGATTTTAAATGTGTTCAAAATTGGTGCGATTTCAATTCAAGATATATACAATTCTGTCCGGTCGGAATGGCAAAAAGGAATTAGTGTACTGTTTCTGTTTTTACGCTTGCTCTATCTAGCTTTTGTTAGGATCTTGAATCACTTGAAAGGCCTTAAATTTCTTAATCTCGATCCTCGCCCAATTCTCCTGAATATGCAGTAGTCATAGTGAAGGCATCTTCATCATCACACACACACGCTATGAATTTGGCCGAGAACTAGGTAGTTCTGATGAAAGCTTTTAATTTGTTGGCTTATGGCTTTCTAAAAACTAATGAGAGAGGCATGGTGGGCAAATTTATAGAGCTGTTATGGTTGATCGTTATCACTATCATGAATAATTACGCACCAACCATTTTAAAACAGTGTGAAGATAAAAACCACACATTTGTTGCCAAATTTTCACGTTGTGATGCCAGGCTCTCATGCCATGCAGTATTACACCATTATGTGCTTCATCATTGTGAATGACTTGTACAAAGTATTTATAAAAAATTGGCACATCCCACGTACAGTGGGAATCGATGATATGCGAAGCACGAATGAGGAAGGTTGGTATGTATATTTAAAATCACCACGACGTTACGAGGTTGAAGTTGATTATGCTGTACAAACATCAGTGTCATGATTATCAGGTTGTATGTGTCGTTTACCTTCGTCATCTATTCACGTCACGGTATGCCAAATGTAATATATGTGAACCTAGCGAAACGGGCGCGAGCACTCTATGAACGTGGAATGTTGTGATGTTCTTACATGCCACGCGTGTCTTGATTATCATGTTTGCACCAGTCATATAGCTTTGTTATCCCATGAAGTCACGTAACCCAAATTG
>WOVY01006372.1:0-105359 GCA_013436015.1 Rhipicephalus annulatus | reverse complement strand
AACTGAATCAACCCGTTACCATGATGTTTCTGAAGTCACTATGGCTAGACAAATAATAATACGAAGTCCGGACTTTTGGGCATTCCACATTTTAACAATAGCTGTACTGTTTTTTCTAATTGATGTTATGTGCTCTGTGTCTGCAAGTATATCAGTATGATAGAACCATGTGGTTTAGATAGTGAAACCATTATTTGCTTTCCTAATGAGGTTCTCACATTTAGTCCCGGGTGAAACCTAAGCCGGTTCTGTTTGACAATCATGTCTCCTTGTGTGCAATCATGCCATCGTGAATGTAGACATTCAGCTTCTGGCCTTTGCCGTGGGACCCTGGCGGCAGGCACGGTTACCCTTGGCAGCACCTCGCACGCACTGGACTGCACTACACTGGTGCCGGGCACTCCGACTGATGCTGCAAAAAAAAAAAAAAGGTCAGGTTGACATATAACCATGACAGCATTGGCCAAGAGGTAATGTTACATGTGTTAGGCTTGCAACCTAACCTAAAAGAGACAGTCAGATATGAAATAAGTTCAAAAGTTAAGGTTTAGCACGTTAAGTGAGAGAGCAAAAAAAAATATAAAAATGGGGGTAAAGACAGAAAGGCTTAATGAGAAGAAAAAAAAATTCAGTTTGCTATCCTACCTGGGCCTCGGCAGCTTGAAAGTAGAGAGCTAAATAGACAGCACACACACACTCACATGATGTTACTATAAAGGGAAAATTCTTAGATGCCTCATCAAACGCGAACATTGACCATCGGCGTCAGCAGTGTCAACACGAGTGATGCATAAAAACATTGTCATATGACAGCATCACCACACGGCATCACTGATCATCAGATTCTGCGACATCACCCACACGACACCATTGCTTGGTAAAACGTGGGCCAATCAGGAGGCAGTGAGAAACCAGGCGAGGTACGCAAAGCTTGCAATGCCTTCAATCCTGGACGCCGTGCAAAACTACACTAGGTGCAGCAGAAAGCTTTCGGTAGTGGGTAGGGGGAGAATACAATCAAATCTCATTATAACAAACTTGCACCTGCCACGAAACTACTTTGTTATATCCGGAATTTGTTATAAACATATATTTGTAGCACTGTGTCTATGACAAAGCTATTCTTAAATTACTTGTTATAACCACTAATTGGTTATATCCGGGTTCGTTATATTGACGTTTTGAGCAGCATGCATCGACTGAGAGAAGTGGAAAGAAAAATAGTTTTTTCGTTCGAGTCGTCTTAGACGTATGCATAAAGGACGCTGTGAGAGTTCAGGCCAACTGTCTGCCATATAATTTGTGGACTGTGGAAGCCAATTCAGGCTTCAGCAGCTTTTACGGGTGCATTTACCATTAATAAAAAAGGGCATTGATATTTCTGCTGCCGAGAGTTGCAAAAACTCATAATGCCTGCATCTCAGAATGGTTTTCTCCAATAGTGATCTTCCATTAAAATCAGCAACCGGCCTGTTGCTTTTCCTCTAAATCGACGCGTTAAGCCCCGTTTGATGTTGAAGTGGTACAGAAAATGATGTGCCCCAACAGATAGGAAGATGGCAATACAGATTATGATCAAGACGATGGCTTAGATGCTTCATGTACTACCGAAGCGTATATGTACACAACGCACCTATTTGCATGCGAGACATATATAGGCGAGTAAGCTTTTTCCGGCAGATGCCCGCCAGTTTGTAAGATACAGAAGCAGGCCCTTGCTTTTCATGGTGCCCTGCTTTAGAGAGGCTTCTTTAAACAGACTACAAGGATTATAGTAAAAGAACTAAAGGAACAACAAACACAGGGTCGTGTTTGTCTTCTCTCTTCTCTGATGTGTCTTAGTGGCGTTACCGTTCAAGTTTTGAGACAAGTACCAACCAGAACAATTTCACATGCTACTTTGAAAATGTCAATGTAAGTGAGCAAACCTACGGTGCGTCATACGGCTGCTTTACACAAACGAAAAGGCTTTAAATAGGAAAAGAAACAACAGCCTAACCTTACTTCAAGCAACAACAAGGCACCTCACAGAAGAGACAGTGAAAGCACGAATCGAAACAATGAATGAGCGTAGATGAATGTGGTTGACTGTCAGACAGTTTACGCACGCGTACATTGTTATGTCTGACTCTATGCTTTATAACCATTGCGTCAGCAGCTGCTTTCTTGTGCACTGTACTTTAAACTTTAAGCATGTTTTCACCATGAGATCGCCATTAGTCTGCAATATGAAGTTGTGTGCTGTTGGGTTGCAGTTAGGATGAAGCTAGTATTGCAAGTTGCAATACCATTACTCTCTTGAAGAAATTCAAATAGCTTCAGCTCTCTTGCGTGAGGCTTTCACAACATAAACAATAGCCTTGTTTAGTTCCTGATAAACACACTGCAAATGTTTCCATTTTAGCATCTTACCATGTTATGTGCTAGATATTCGATGCTGTGCACATCACTATTCATGGTTCTCTCTATTTAATAAGCCACCCTTGAGTATGATGATAATACACTCTGTTTGCGATGTGGAAGTTCTAGGTTCACAGTGTTAAAGAAATGCCTGCACAGCAGACTACTGTTGTTCAGACAGAAGAAAGGTCCAACAAGTTTTTCAAACCCTTTTCATGTGGTGCCTCATCCACTCCATACAATTCTTATAACAGTGTACCTTTGCCTTTTGTCTGACACTATTTAATGAAGAAGCATTGCGTCACCCATGAAATGAAACTACGGCATTTGTCCAGTGAACAGGTGGACCACTCAAGGGTGGAAAAAAACTACCGCAATCAAACGATGATGTCATTGTCTAACAAATAGTGAAATCATGTGATAATACGATGTGACATTGGTGCCAATATAATAATTGCATACAAGCATGCCATGCTGACACATTCAATGCATGTACCAAAAATTTTAGGCGACTAAGATATTCTTTCGCATTACGCACTGTGATGATTGTGATGAGTGCGCCATAGGGGAAAATCTGAGTGCACTACTGACTGAGAGAAGAGAAGAAAGAAGACTGGTGTTTGGAGCGTGTGCGTGGCCAGCTTTGATTGTTGTCGAGGCTGTGAACTTCGTGCCCAGGGCACTCACTTCGATCGAGCATGACCTGGATGTCAGCAAGACGCTGTGGTGCAGCACAGAGTCATCGAGCTTGAGCCAGTGAGGAACACGACAAGGCGTGTACGCACTAGGGATGCTACAGCGACTGACTCTAGGCCATGTTGCTCGGTGCTGTGGTCATCGCAACGACAGGTTGCGTGGGTGCTGTCGCCGAGAACTCATTACAGTGTGAACCGCGTTGAGTATTAAGACTGAGACTTCCATCTAACAGAGGACAAATTTATTGTAGACTTTGTATCTTGTGAACTTTGTACCACTGCAAGTTTTTTTTTTTATGTTTAATGTCCTTGTCTAATAAAACATCTGCCTGCTTAGGCTGTCTTGAGTATATGATGACCTGGGCCCATTGAGTAGACCCCTTTCCCCACCACAGTATCTAGTCAGAGAAATTCACATTCACACGCACTCTTCTCACACCATATTTTGTCCAAGGGCATGCCAAGTATGCAACATACTCTAGAAATCCTAACATACAGGGTTTTTACAAAGAAGCAATGTAAACCACAAGATGAGAGCATATGTGATCATAAGTGAGCACCAATTGACAATATTGACCACTTTATGTAGAACATCTTTCAAGGTGAGTCCGACAGCCAGACAGACTCAAGAAGTGCATGAAGAGCTTTAAATATTATTCTCTCAGTGATCAGATAAATGTTACAAAAGTTGAAAGCAAACAGTTTGTAGGTAGAAACTTCGACACATTGTCACATGCGGTTCTTGAAACTTAATACTAGCTACGGTTTTGCATTCTAAAGCTACAATAGGATTAAGAGGTATGTCTCGGAGGTGGGCTCCAGAAATTTCAATCACCTCAGGTTTTTATACACCTAAATTTAAGCACTTAGGCACGTAGAATTTTGTCTCTATCAAAATTCAGCTGCCGCTGCTGGGATTCAATACTGCTACTTTCAGGCTAGCATTCGAACACCATAAGCACATGACCACAGCAGTGGGTTTAAAGTTTGTTTGCACGGTAGAAACATGCCATCAAGTCGGGCATCAGTCAACTTTATGAATCCCTTTTCACTACAAGAAAGTTTGTCACTGAATAAATGTGCCAATGGTCTTCTCTGACATAGTAGTGTTGTAGTGCATCACCCACGTATCTTTGATCTACTAGCCTCTTATTGTGCCCCACACCTTACTACGTATGCTACAGCTATGCACAACAGCGCAGCTTATTGTATAAATGTATGATCCATAAAATACAGTTTGATATAAGTTATTCAATGGCAAAGCATGCACAGTGGCCCTACACAGATGCATTAGGCATATATAAGACGCCAAAGGCAGGTTGTGTGATTTTCACAGACCCTATATTTGAGTTTCATTTACATTTGATGACACTTATCAGTGAGCCTTGGGATAACATTAAGTCAACGCTATCAGTTGATTAGACGGTGGCTGTGTTCTGTCATGGACATTTTGTGGGAGTTGAGAAATCTGAATTTTGGCTCATATCACCTGTACACTTAAAGGGATACAAAAGAGAAATGCGATTTCCTCTGTATTAGCAAATTACTCATGCACAATAACAAAACTACAATCCTTGCCAAAAATAAGCTTGGCGAGCGAGGAAACATGGAAAAAGAACATGTGTGACACCACTTTGAAGCTCCCACACCAATTTGCTGAGATGTTGCAGATTTAAATTGATTCATTGTTTGAAGTGTCCCTTTAAACCCCTTTCTTCTACCTGTTTATGCCTTGGAGTTAAGTGTCATATAAAAGCAGCTCTCAATATTTTTGCTGAAGAGGAGAGGTGCAGATAATGAGCTTAGTATTGTTTTGATCTTGTTTTACAGGAATCAGTGTATGATTGATGGTAGAGGTTCCATAAAACACAAATGGTATACAACGAATGTGTTCAGAGGGGCTTGAATAATGAAACAGGGCCCCAACAGTGCTAAGGTGGCCTATGAATTCCTTGCCGAGTAGAACATGAAATTTAAATTCTTTGGTTTCACGATCCAAAATGCTGGTACAGCCATGGGTCACATATTATGGGGGAGTCCACATTGAGTTTGACCTCCTGGAGCTCTTAAACATGCACCTATTTATAAGACGACCGTCGTCATTGCATTTTCCCCCACTGAAACAAGACCGTCCAGGCATGGGAATCGAACCCGCGTACCTATGCTCAGCAGCACAACACGTTGCCTGCCAAACTACCACAGCTGTGTCGAGTACAACACGATACACTGAACTCTCATGCTCACTCATAAGCATGCACAGTGCAGATCAATGCATAGTGCAGACCCTGCATTGCCCCTCTGCAGGTCATCAGGGAGGGGGTGCCACGTTTCCCCCACTGCTCTTCTAGTGTGCATGTCTATGCGCCCAGTCATCCTCTATATGCGTGTGTACAATTTTTTAGCAAACTATTTAGTCCAAAAAACATGACTCTACATTGACATCCTGATTTGAAATGTGACATGAGCGAGAACTCTATTTTGTAATTTTGGTGCTTTTCATTGCCATTTTCATTTCACAGAAGCTGCACAAAGCTCTGGGTTCAGAAAATGCCCACAGCTTCCCCTTGCACAACTGGAAACAACTTCAAGTTGAATGCACATGCATGCAGCATAAGTGCTTTTGTGACTAGCATGTGCAGTAAGGCCCCCTGTCGAAGTTGAACACTACAATGAGTAGTGTTCATATTGGCAGCACTCACAGCAAGTGGATAAGAAAACAATGCTCACTTATGGTACTACTCTGTCGTAAGGACTAAGAACTGTAGTCCGGTAGTCCTATGCAAATGTAAGCTCCTACGCTTTTGAATAAGAATAAAATCCAAACAGGACATGCATGCGATTGTTCCCTTTAACAGTGTACCCACCTGTACATCACTTAACGCTCCAGCGTCTCTTTGCCCACATGCAACTACCTATTAAGGCAATTTCACATGCAACAACAGTAGGGATGCCTCCACCGAGAAAGCAACGTGCTTACGCACCCTCTGAGTGGTCAGGCAAACTTTTTCAAGGCTGCCACTGCTGCCTGAGATATGTTCTGAGTGTGTCAAAATGAATTGCAGTGATGCACACAAGCTCGAGTCATTGGCAAAGGAACCTCGAAAATACGAGCAAAATGGCACGAAATCGCAGTTACGCTTCACCCAAATGGTCCCACAAGGGCTGTGGAACTCGATAACAGCAGTGTACTGGTCTTGGGTAACTACACACCATTGTTATCAGTGGCGATAATCTCGGGCAATCGCTTCCAGTCAACCTTTCCTTCTGCGTGATTTCACAGAGTTATCGCCATATGCGTCGCATTCTACAAACGCCTTTTCTTGCGCGCCGTCTTATCACAGATGGCACCATGCCAGACTGCCGTGCCCCGTAGGTTCTACGCATATATGGTTCGAGTAAAACCTAAGAAAGAATTCTAGCTTCACCCACTCCTTGCTTTTCCTCCCACATAATTTGCATACGTGCTTTATCCAATAGCGCTTACTCGTTTTCGTAACATCAAGCAGTTTTCAAGTGTTTCAGACAGTTGACTTTTCAAAACAGACACACATTGGTCTCGTTGACTTCAGGTCAACATTTGAACGTCCTGGTTAATTTTGTCGTGAACTATGGCATTGCTACTCAGCCACATGAATTATTTTAGGTGATGGACTTTTAGTTGATATTGTATGTGGTATTACATAAGCCATAATTACAATTTGAGTGGAAGAGACCTTAGTACATCCATATTTCACAGGTAAAGGGCAAGTGCACGATGGTTCAGTGGGCAAGCTAACAATCTTTTTTAGAATGTAACTGACTAAAGGTGGTATTCACTGCCTGCTTCCTTCCAGGCATCGCCATAGCCATTATCATTCAGCAATCTAGCATATGACAGTTTGAAGTTTGGTGGCCCTTCAATCCACTATGCCATTTTCTCAGAAAAAAAATCAACATAACACGTGCTGACGAGAACTTTGGTTGAAGTCCGATTCGCGCTAGACAATGGGTATAGCGATGCTGCACAAGTGTTCCTCGCAGATGACGTCATCACGTGAATACCTCAAGAAATCTTGCGAAGGCGTCACTGATAGCGACAGACCGAGATGACTGCCCCAGGCATGCTCAGCTCGAAGTTGTAGTTTCTACGGCAACCACAGCTTTTACGAGACAAACGTTAGCACATTGTGGTCTCGGCACATGTGGTGCCGTGACAAAGGCATTCATCCAGCCAAGACAGGCAAAAAACCCATGCTTCCAGAAGGGTTGGCATGCAAAGCTGATGGGAGCTTGGTCCACTGTTGAGATTAGCAAGAGGTGTTTCTAAGTGTTGGCAGCAAATAGAAGAGGGTATGAGATGCAGTAGCAATCCTCCTAGACATCAGTAACTGTATTTAGGAGGGAAAGCTTTCATAACGAGAAAAGAATACAGAGCTTAGTGAGATGCAAAATAGACACAGCAAAATTCAAGTAGCTCAAGCACATGAGCGTTACTTGAATTTTTCCATTGTAGCCCCAATTATGAGATCGAAGAAAACTAAACACAATAAAAGAATAATAATAACATGAGTACCAAGTGCCACACAGTATGATTCTGATGAAAATTGGGAGACCTTTAAGCTTCACCTCACCTTTAAGAGTTGAATGCAACAGCGATATTCTGTTCGTAGTGCGTACTTCGAAGACGGTGTATGAAATCTTCTCGAACTTACTATGCACCCACTACGTGGCCTCGATGGTGCAGTAGTGTGTGTGCCTTTTGTAGTGAGTCACTGGCTTTAAACTATGAAGTCATTATGATAATTCCATGTTCCCACTTCCCATGGCAATGTACACGTGTACCACACATCATCACGGAAATAGTTCATTTTGTGTTGTGAAGCATGTACACAGGACACGTGTGTTTGTAAAGCATGAAAGTAACTTTCACTGCATTTCCAAGCAGATGAAGTTATCTTCACTGTATTCAGAAGCAGAGGCATGGCTGTGTGGTAGAACACCCACTTGCCATCCAAACGATCCGGGTTCGATCTCCACTGGCACCCAGTACTTTTTTTGCAGCTTTGTCGATTTTTCGGTCACGAAAAGATGATTTTTTGCTCGCAATCAACGACACCGACGTTTCTGCAAAACGAGCTCCTTGAAGCTATTGCATTAAAAGTTTATTAACTACAATTTACTTATTAGCACAATATGTAAAATGAAGTGAATGCCAGTTGAGTCATCATTATGATTAGCCTATGTGCAATGCAGGGCAAAGAACTCTCCGATGCTCTGCCATTCAACCTAGCCTGGTGCTTCCTGCTGCCACATTAAACCTAGAAACTTCTTAATGTCCTCCTCAGGTGTTTGCCTTCTCTTCGAGTTGTCAGTTACCCTTAATGCCTAGCGATTGTCCTGCTTACGTGTTATGTGCCCGGCTTATGTCCATGCCTTCTTCATCATTTCAAATATTATATCTTTAACCTCCAGTGTTCCCTGATCCACTATGCTCTTCTCCCGTCTCTTAATGCAACACCTATAACTTTTCTTTCCATAGCTTGCTGCATCATTTTAAATTTAAGTTGAACCCTCTTTGTAAACCTTCAGGTTTCTGCTCCATAGGTAGGTACCGGAAAGGTGCAGCTGTTGTGAATTTTTTTCTCGAGATTGATATGTGGTGTTTAACATCCTAAAACCACCATACGATTATGAGAGAAGTCGTAGTAGAGGGCTCAGGAAATTAGGACCGCCTGAGGTTCTTTATTGTGCACCCAAATGTGAGCACACAACCCTACATCGCTTTTGCCTCCATCGAAAATGCAGCCATCGCAGCCTGGATTTTATGCCGCGACCTGCGGGTCAGCAGCCGAGCACCTTAGCCTCTAGACCAGCACGGAGGGGCTCGTCTTGAAGATTAGTGCTATACCACTACTCATGATTTTAGAATGCTTACCGAATGTGCTCCACCCCATCATTATTGTTCTAGTTATTTTACTCTCATTGTTCATATTACTACCAGCCGAGTGATTCAGTCTAAACGGGGGGCATGATGGCAATTGAACTTGCCAACAGCAATTGGGCTCCGCTTACAGTCTGCATAAATGAACCAATCACAATTTTCAATACCGATCGAGAGTGCAGCGCGTGACAATTGCTGACAGTTGCCAGGTCGGGCAACTTCTTTTCTCATGAACAAGTAAAACTGAGCAGAGTTTGTGCGTGTATATAAAACCGTATGTCACCAACTTCCGATACCCGCCGTTAACGGAACGGTCTACTGATTTCTCATCAGTTTCTCAATTTTGGTTGACGATCAAAGGTGCACGATTCTGTACGCGTACGATAGGCGTCGAGTCAGTTGGTAATTTCCGGCACCCAGTTAGCACATCTAAGTTCTTTCAGGTCGGCGCACGTTCACGAGCCAAGATTTAAAACCCTCATATAATAGCACATCTAGACATCTGCAGTCTCTCTTACAATTCACCGGGGCGGCATAGGAACAGCTGTGCGCCTGGTACATTTCATGCACGACACAGACGCAACGCTTGTAGTTCACCATCGTTCCTCGCTGTCGTCGATAACGAAGCGTCTGTGCAGTCATGCGACACGTCGCTTTTTGTAACACATTCGTCGCTCAAGCAGCTAGCGCCACAGAGGCCACTCTTTTCTCGGCACTTTCAGCACCAGGGTCTAAATCTTTTAAAGGAAACCTCGAGACATTCTGATGGTCAAAAGTCGCTCTCACGTGTCCCTAGATGAAAAAGGAGAAACGATTGCACCACAACTTCGATTTTAATCACTCCGCTTTCTCCTTCTTGTGCCTCTTGTGTTTCTTTTTGGACTTCTTTCTCTTCTTCTTCGAGTGGTCCCGTTCGCAGGTTCTCTCCTCGGAAGCAGTCGCGGGGTGTTCTTCCTTGTTACCCGAGGACGATTTCGAGCGGTGCTTGCTTCTGTGCTTGTGCCGCCGCTTCTTTCGCTTGCGGTGCTCGGAGTCGTGACGACTGCCCCCCGACGCGCTCGACGACTGAGCCGGGCTGCTGCTCCTGCTTTTCGACGTCGTCGAAGTCGACGACGAAGAAGAAGAGGACGACGAAGACGACCTGCGACGTCTCTTCTTGCTCTTTGAGCACGACGGAGCGCCGGCGTTTGAAGTGGAAGCGCGTTCCGCCATGACTCGCTCGCGGTTTTTGCGCAGTTCCTCTTCGAACTTGCTGTTGAGGTGTTCCTCCCACGCGGCCAGCGTGCTGGAGCCCTGCTTCTTCTTTTCGATGATCCGCTTCACTTCTTCCCAGGTGGGACGGTTGCGGCTCAGGTAGTCCTTGATGGTCGGCCCACTCGGACCGGAGGGACCGCGAAGGCGCGCCATCGCGATCGGGTTCATGAACGCGTACCGCGTGTCTCGTTTCCCCATCGCGGTGCCGAAAGTGAAGGCACGATAGGAGAAGACTACAGTGCCGCGCCCCTTTCCCGATCGCTCGACGTTCTACTGGTGCCCGGGTAAAGGAGGAACGTCAGAAATAAACAGAGCCAATAGTTACCTAGTTGCGGTCCCCTCGCAGGCAGCGAGGAAACAATGCGCTGCAGCGCCGCCGCCATCTTGAAGGTCAGGAGAAAGAAAACGAGAAACAAACGTAACAAACTTACAGACATAAATATTGCAATTGAAACTAAAATTATCAAATTAAAATAATACCTAAAAATAATGAATTACGAAAATTATTGATTTTCACAACCTAACTTTTAAAAAAATATTGTTTGTTTGGGTGTCTTTTTCGTAGCTGCGCTACAGTGGCTAGAAGGAGAAGTGTGATTACCGCCAAGCGGCGTCTATGGGAAGGGCTGACGCCGCTTAGCTATGCATCCGCTAGGTGGCGCTCGCTGTCGCATACACGTCAAGCTCGCGTGCATTTGTCCGGTCAGGAATGATCAGTTGAGCTTCGACGTGCCCGTAAAGTGCTTAATACGAGTGAAACTCTTTGTCGACACGGTTAGCTGCCTTCGCAGCGCTTTGTAAGCATCCTAGAGGAGTTTCCACTTGGATGTGGGGCAATTCGCTGCCCAGGCTTGTAAAATGTGCCGGCGACAAAGCCACTGTTTTGTTCCCGGCTGCGTGACTGGCTACAAATCCTGCAAGCAAAAACTTTCACTGTTCGGCGTGCCTAAAGAAGAGGAGCTGTTTCTGAAGTGGCAGCGGTACATACCCAGAGCTGACAAGCCGCTGGAGAAAAATGCAGCAGTATGTGAATTGCATTTTGATCCGCAGTTTGTGTCGCGGCATTTCGAGCATGTAATACAAGGTGAATTGGTGCGCATTGATCGGACCAGGCCGGTTCTCCTGCCAAACGCTGTACCGACTATATTTCCCAATTTGCCCAAATACCTCTCGAAGCCAGTTCCGAAGAAAAGAAGTGCACGGGAGAAGCCAGCATCACAGCCCTCGTCGCCCAAAAGAAGACGTCGCATGGACGGAACGTGTTGCCCAAATTCTGAAGTTGTTGAAGCTGAAGAAGTCTGTGCTACTGTTGATGCTCCAGCTGCACATGTTCTAGAAGTCCTGAATGTGCCACTTCCGACCAACCAGTGGGCGAAGCACGTGTTCAGCGAGAATCCCCTTCACGTGGCCTACAGCGTGTGTTTACCTGGAAAAGACATGAGCCTGCTTCATGCGCTGAAAATGGTGGTGTTTAGATGCATCGAAAGTGTGATAAAACATGAAGTGTTTGTGCGGGGTGTCGAGGTCGCGCTTGATGTGCCAAGAGATCCAGCATATATTTTGCAAGAGGTCGACAGCCTGCGTGCTTGCACTGGAGCAGGACTGAGTGCGGAGTTTCCGCTAGCGTGCTCCAACGCAAATTCGAAGCAATGGAATGATACTCTGTACCACATTAGGTGTAAAGGTGTATCAAGCCAGAGTGAGAAATGGTGCGTGTCGTGCAAGTATCTGAGGAGACTCCTAATTAACCAAAGGTGCCGAGCGAAGCAAACGAAGAAGACTAGAAGAAATACCTCATCAAAGCTGAGAGTGAAGACTCAGGCAGTGCGACGCCTTAGAACCAAGGTGAAGTCGCTAGAGCAAGTGATCTCCCAAATGAAGGAAGAAAATGAGGCAATTGAAGAAACCACCCTCCTGAAGAAAATTGGTCAGCTTCCACCTAAGCAGAAGGCTGCCATTATTCAGTGTTTTGAGGCTGCGACACGAAAATCTCCAAAGGGGATGCGGTATAACCCTGAATGGCTCCTTGAATGCATCATTATGCGCATAAAGAGCCCACGGCTCTATGAGCATATACGTAGAGAAAAAATCTTGGCGCTACCAAGTCGCAGCTGCCTCAAAAAGTACATGAAGCAGTACGAGAGCACGTTTGGTTTTAATCGCAATGTGCTTTCAGGAATTGCCAAAAAAACTGAAAAAATGACTGAATTTGAGTGTCACGGTGGACTCATCATCGATGAGATGAAGTTGGCTGAGAATTTTGCTGCGAAAGGTGGCTCGGGTAAAATTGACGGCTTCGTCGACCTGGGTCCTTTCACTCCTGAGCCCGAAAAAACAGTTGCATGCGACCACGGTTTGGTGATCCTTTTCCAGCCACTTTCAGGGTCGTGGCACCAGATTCTTGGTGTATTTGCATCCCGGGGAAATGTGAAGGCACCACTGCTTTCGAAGATCATTCTAGAAGCCACTCTTCTTGCCGAGAATGCTGGCCTCAGGGTGGACTACGTAACTTGTGACGGAGCGTCATGGAATCGTGCGATGTGGCGGCAGTTCGGCATTTCTGGGTCTGCAACTGCAATTAAGCCGTCTGCGGCTCACCCAGTTGGAGATAACAGGCGTCTATTTTTTTTTCTCAGACTTCCCGCACCTAGTGAAGTGCATCCGGAATGGCTTCATAAAGACAGGATATAAGACGCCGCGTGGTCATGTAGATGTGACGCCAATTAAAATAGCCCATGAACTAGACAAATGTGCAACTACGCTCAAGGTGATGCCCAAAATCACAGATGTGCATGTACACCCAAACAATTTTGAAAAAATGAAGGTTAACCTTGCTTTCCATCTTTTCAGCCTAGAAGTTCTCCGGGGCCTTTTTTTCTACAAACGTCAGATTGTAAGGCAGTGTTCCTACAGTGACCAGACAGAGAAGTTTGTTGATTTCATGCACAAATTAATCGACGTGATGACGTCAAGAGTGCCATCAGGTGCCCTGAAACCCAATTCAAAGGAAGCACAGCTGTTGAATGACACCTTAGAGTACATAAACAAGTGGGAAGCATGCAGAACCATCCAAGGGAGGTTTTCTTTCACCTGGCACAGCAGAAGGGCTGCGTGTAAGCTTGAAGGCTACGTTGGAGCTACTGGAATACCTGGCAAAGCAGGTAGGCTTCAAGTACCTCTTGACATCCCGTCTCAGCCAAGACCCGCTGGAGAAGCTTTTTGGGGTAATAAGGCAGTTCTCGGGGTGCAACGATCACCCGACGTCAGCACAGTTCCTAACAACTGCGAACTGCCTCGCTTTCTATAACTTGGTGAAACCTCCCGACTCCGGAAACACAGCAGGCGGCACACTCGTATCATTGGTCGGACCAAATGAGGTAGCGAGTAATGTGGACAATTTAATAGATGCCGGCAAATTGGAAGATGCATCAAGTGTACTTGATGCATCTTCAGAAGTGACGGACCACATCTATCCGCAGCAGACCAGTGATGCAAGGTTGGTCTACTACTTGGCTGGATATGTCGCTAGGCGCAAGGTCCTGACAACAAAGTGCCAAGATTGCTTCCAGTTACTGCTGACATCAGCGGAGCAAGCAGACAAGGGTATTTCATCTTTTACATCATTCTGTGATCGAGGCGGGCTGCTCTACCCTTCAAGAGAACTGTTTTCGTTATTGAAGCCTTGGAGGACACCTTCACATTATGGTTTAGTTGGAATAAGCTTCACAAGGACAGCCTCTCAGAAATGGTGCACCACTTGCTAAATGTGCCGCAAGTAGGTTGTGAGACACACAAGAAGGATTTGACCAGCAACCTAGTCAAGTTCTTTATCATGACAAGACTTTATTTTTACACTAAGTCACTTAACAAGGAGAGGACGTCAACAAGAGAAAAGAGGAAGCACTTGAAGCTTCGACGAACGACGTGAGAGGAGGCCAGAAGAGACAGAACAGTCTGAGTTTTTTTATCGCTTTTTTCTAATAATTCCTTATTTGGAACACGAGTTGAGCTAATAAACATTTGGCGAATGTTTAATGTTGGCGTTGTTTCACCATATTAATTGTGGCAAAAATAAAGGCTCACGTCAAGATGGATAGTAGGCTGGTTAATTTGCATTCATATTTAAAAACGCTTTAGGGAGCAAACATGTTATAATGAAATTGCAAAGAAATAGTAAGGAACTCGAGAACTTGTTCTTGGGCGAGTTGGTGCCTGAGTTTGCTAAACATGTATGCTCCTCTGTCTTTTTTTTCGTGTTTTTAGCTTTGCGCCAAAATTAACAAGTTTGGCAAGTAGTAAGAAGGTAACTTTTGCAGTGTCGCTATACATGTTAGTCGCAGTGCATGCCATAAAGAAAAGGACACGGGAGTCTGGAGGTTTGTGTTACACTGGGTGCACAAAAAAAAAAGAGGGGAAAGACAAAATTGTTTAGGCAATCAGCGACTTCTTTTACCCAACGACTCAACTACAAATGCGTTAGTTACTTGTGGAAAGTGCCAGCGCAAGTAAAAACTAATGATGCTAACGCAAAATTCATAAAAACCCACGGCTACAGTGGCTACCACGGCTACGCCAGCAGCGCGCCGACGTGAAAGCGGGTGCGAGCGCCACCTAGGCCATGAATCACCGCGGCGCACGCAGGCGACGGCTCCCTGATCACACTTTTCCTTCTAGCCACTGTAGCTGCGCTTTAACGTTCGTAATGGCGGGCTGCTTGGATCAAGTTTTCGTCCGCGCATCCGATTAACGTTCTTGATCGGTGGCCGATAGCTGGTATAAACTAAGCGAACCATGGCCACGGCATGCATAATCCTCGACTCGGACGGTGATGACGAAATGGACTGCGGCTCGCGGGAGGGTGGGTTGTGCCAAGCAAGTGAGGAACCAAGCAGCCAGCCCTCGACTGATCCAGTGCGAGACGGTTCGCACAACGGCTGTGCGGTGGCGGTTGTCGATTTATGCTATGATGGCGAAGAAATGAATGATTGCGAAGACCTCCACGTGGAGGGCCCACCGTCAAAACGCCGTCAAGAATCGTCACTAGAAAGTGAACGTCTCGCCAAGGAAACGGAGATGAGTTCAACTCCGGCTGATGCACCCCGGCGAACAAGGTAGTTCCCCCCCCCCCCCCCCCCCTAAACAACGAACGTAGAATGATTTGATTCTGCTTTGATTTGTCGTGCAAACACTAAACAAACATTCTCTGCGAGTGTGCGTTCGATAACACGGGTGGTGCTAGAGTTACGTTCTGTTGCGCTATTTTTCGTTACTTTTGTAGCGGGGCGTGGTTGCGTGCAGTAAAAGCATGACGTAACCCGAGCTCCTGGTTGTTTGCCCGCACACTTTGCGAATGAATATCTCATAATTTGGGTAACCCTGTAAGCTAGTAAAGATTGATTCGACTTGTGACTTCACGAATATAATTGGCTAGTTGCGATATCTCCTGTAAAGTAATTAATACCAACGTAATTAGTGAGCCACACCGAATCGACTTATTAGCTCGACTGTTACTTTCGGACATTCATCGTCGCTAACTGCCCGCTTTTGTAAAGGAAAGGATTTCCTTCTAAACCCTATGTTTAAAGAGGCTCGCCTGAAGCTACCCTTTGCCTGATTAAGCTTCAACTTGTCCGCACGATAGGCGTTTTCGTGAGTACGAAGCTTCGAAAGCCTTACATCAGTTGAGTGGTCACATAAACTTGTTTTGTGTAAAGTACCATAGTCTTTTTTTCTAGTGCTTGTATATTGAATTATTCCTCGTACGATATATGTGCTAACTTGCTGAAGTTTTTACTTTGCGGGAACCCCAACTTAGTAGGGGTGAGCTCTCACTCATGATCATGTTTGTGTTATTGTGCTGTTACAATAGATGGCTTGCACTGACGTCACTGAAACAACCATGCGAGAGCATCAACATGGTGGGATGTGGACTTTGTGACGTAACGTTAGTGCTATCAGTATTTTGCATGCCGGTACCTTTGTTATTCATGCCCAGAAGCCCAATTACGTTCCAGCGTCATTGTTAGCACACTAGAGCAGGTTAATCACCACATAATTATATGGTTTTTGCGTTCCTTACAAGTTATCAACATGCAGGTGTGCGCTGTCTCCTGATGTATTCACGTAGACATACTGCTGGATGTTATTCTGCCTTCTTTCTTTCAGTGAATACAGTGCAAGGAGCAGCACCTCTGAATGTGAGGTGCGACGCGGTAGCCTATGGGACAGCGACGATGAGGACCTTCCACCGCTGTCGGCCAGGCTGCGGGCACGGCAGGAGCTGCAATTCGCCAGCAAAGGGTTGGCACCGACGTTTATTCTCGACATAGTATGGAACACGACCACCAGATAGTGATTTGCAATAGCACTTCATTGAAAGCAATATTGTTCTACAAGAAAATGTCATTGTTGAATATGACATTCATCGTAACATAAAAAAATTCTTTCACAAATTTAATTCATTATAAGCATTGATTCGTGGTATCCATGTTCATTATATGAAAGCTCAACATCGTGAGGCTTTTTTTGGAAAACAGAACAAAAAACAGACTTGACATATGCTCAATGTCAACTTAACCTAAAAGTGTGTAATACGAAAAGCAAATGTGAATGGACCATGCACATCTAATGTGGAAATACTTCCAACAGTTTATTAAAACATGAACAAAATATATGCCAAGAAAAAGCATAAACAAATCAAACAGGCACGACAAATAACCTTGTATTTGTGGGGTCGAGGCACATGTAAAACTTGCCCATATTCCCGCAGAGTTCCGCTGAATATCAAGCTAGGCTTAGTACTCTATCTGGGCAAAATTCACATCTGTTTCATTTTACTTCCTCACCAAGTTCGGAGATTACAAGCGGACGAGCACATCGTGTAGATAGTGCAGTGGCATTCATGCCTGCAAAGTACAAAATGGCTCTGTCGGGTAAAAAACGGTCAAAATCAAGAACTAAAAGATGCATGCCCCTCTTGTCGAGAAAGATGGGGTGTGACAGGGAGTAAAGCTCGGATGTACATACAGTGGTGCACCAACTCTTTGCGAGGGGGTAGGGGCAAACAACCTACCTCACTCGTCATCTGGAATATATATATAAATAGAACTTCATCAATGCAATTGTACTTTGTTGTGATTTTTCTTACACACAGCGCTTGTTAAATAGCGTAAAAAAAGGACATGTATAGTGTGTTTTATGCCTTTTATGCATTGCCTCACAACTTTCCGTATGAATACAATTATGTTGATGGTGGCCTCCCCAGGAGTATATAGTTATTTGCATCATTGAATGAATTTTGAATGACTAAAAGCAGCTCGCAAAGAAATTGAATTTTAAATGCAGGGCAATCCCTAGAGAACCAAAGGTGTTAAGAGCGTATATATCTACTTATCTGCATATTTGGTCGGCTAATTCTTGATACTCTCGTATTTGCCTCGTCTTAGTATAGACCAAAATCGGCATGGGGGGGGGGGAGCACGAATGTATGAGAAGATGTGTATGTGTCTGCCATAACATGAAAATCATGTGTACGCCATGAAACTCGTTTGATAACGTGTCCCATACCCTTATACTACGGGCTGCGATATGCTGGTATGCGCCTTAATGTTTGTATCTACCTAGGAGCAGTGACAACAGATGTCGGTAATTAAAATGCGAGAACCTTTAAAAAATCTGGCATTGGTAGCACTGATATAATGTGTGCAAAGAATAAAAATCAGGATCCCAGAAGGAATCGAAATCCAGTATTTCGTGTGGCAGTCATGTATTCTACCACAGGACTATGCAAAGTATTGAATCTGCTTTGGTAAAGGTACTGTGCAGATATCAAGTCGCTGCAAAGTGATACTGGTTACTATGCTAGCTATCTAAATTTATACCAAGGAGATAAACATTCCATATGTACTTCACTATATACAGGGGCATGTCATGTTCGGTTGACATCAGTTGTAGCATCGGTTTCGCACGGCTAGGAGCCTTCAAAGAAAATCGTCACAGCAGAAATTTCGGAAAATTTTCACTATATTGAAACATTCCCTGGTAACATTTTCATTTCCTTGTAACAATATAATTGAGTGATCACTATGGTGAAGGAAGACTTCGCCTTAGTTGTTGGTTTACCCAGCGTGCAGACGACAGTGACCACTGTAAAAAGTGGGAGGGCTCGGTCCCCGAACTTTTCTCAGTGGGGTGCTCGCGCCCTCCTTTCCCGCCCCGGCTGATACGCCTATGTGTACATACTGCACGGAACATTGCTGACCATAGCATGCGACTTCTGTAAAATTCAATTTGGAGCATGCAATGTGGCAAAATAAAATACCTAAATAGGTGGGTATATCGATTTGAACATGACACATTCCTTCAGCTCCAGCACGTGAGAGAATGTAGAGAATAAACACAACTTTTAGGTGTCTGTCGAGACACAATAGGAGAGATTGTCTATTGTCCTGGTGGTATTTATCAGCTGCAAAGTTGAATTTCTTCTATTTCCATCAATAACAAACCAGTTTGGAAACTACTTTTGGTAAAGCACTTGCTGAATGATGCTTTGTTGCGTTCAGGTAGTTTGCTAAAATGTGTTACAAGGCTTTGTGATGGTTTTTCAAACATCAGCTGGGGCAAAATTTTTCATATTTGAGCTACCATAATTTACATTTCACATTACCGAATTGTGTTTTGCACAAATGCTCTTGGTTCACCAATGCACATTATCTTATCTCCTTTTGTTTTTGTGCTTAATAGCCCACCAAGGATGAAGGTGAGCCCACTGCGTTTGAGGACAAGCTCACAGGACGTGAAAACTGGTTCGGATAATGGGACGATACACCAACAAGATAAAAAGACAACTCTGCCGAACGGGATAGCAAGCCCCCTGAAACGAAATGCTGTACACAGTATTTCGGACAGTGAAGATGAAGGCGAGCTTCCGGATCTGGGACACGTCATTGGTGTCTGTGCAGGGGCGAGGGAGAAAGGCCGTCTTCTGAGCTCGAGCAACCCGCCTGCTGCAACAGTGCTGTCATCCGGCACTGTTACAGGTTGTAAGCTTTTTTTATTACTTTTTCGTTTGCTGCGGTTGAGTTCCTACATGAGAATGTATGCATAGGCCGACTACTGACAGGGGAGCCCCTTCGTTCAAACAAAACTGACCAGAGAAATAACTTCGAGGGCGCTTGAGCTTCGCCTTCCAGATGAGATAGCGTGATCTAGCCCAGTTTGCACCACATTCTCAATCACTAGTTTGGCTTCGCACTAATTTAGCTTCCCTTCTTTGTGGCTGTTTCAATTGTCCTGCAAGGAAAGAGAGAAATTGGTCGTTTCAAACTAGCTTTTAATGCTTACCGCAAGTACAGTTGTATAGTGCTCACTATGCTGTAACTTTTTTTTCTGCGAATTGGCGAAGCACCCACTGTGTGTCTGCAAGGCAATGTTCACGCTTGCGTAGCGGCACATGCTGTCGATGCCTTTGGCGGTAATGGCAGTTAATTATGTCTTTATGCTCTGTATTTGGTGTTCCTTCAAAGGGACATTAAAAAAAAAAGATGATCTTCCTATCATTGAGAAAACTACTCTTACACAGTTCCAATCTTGCCATGCTTTCTGTGAGAAGATGCTTCGTAAGTGCAAAAAAAAAAAAAAGAAATGCGTTTGGTAACGCCACCTCAAAATTTTTGCACCAAACGTCTTAATGCCATAGATTTCGACAGTCCCGCATTGCGCCAATGTAGCTCCTAATTGGCAAAAATTAAATTGTATTGGCCTCTGAGTGGGCCATACTCTTAGCACCGAGTTTTGGGAAATTTGAGCCAATATCTCCGAAATATGACAAATACATTTTGACATACGTGATGACACGGATGTCACGGGGATTTTGGCGCAAAATTTCAAAAATGGAACTTTGACCTTGATTGTCTTCTCTAGTAGTATACTTACAATTAGAGTTCCCAGAAAGTATTCTATCATTTCATCGGATTCGCTGTTTTACTTGAGTGTCCCTATAAATCGAGCACTCATTGCTCAATTCATATGTTTTGATGCCTAGTGCGTGTCTACGCTTCTGCCACGTAATTTTACATGTGATAAAGGAACAGTGACATCAGCTTGATGCACGTTGCATTTTTTGTGGTAACGTGTAGTTATTGATCCCCTATTAACAATTTGGTGTTAATTAAGCAACAGAGGGATGAATTAATATATGTACTATCGATTAGCAAGACCAGTATCAAACCCAATTAAAGACGGGTGCAAAGCCCGCCAATTTTCAGCGCTGCCAAGCGATCACCTTCCACAATCCCGCCTCATCTGATCACGTGTCCAGACGAAATGGTGACGTGAGTTTCAGTTGACATTTGGTCAGCTTCGCACGCACATGTATGGGCATGTCTTCGCCACCCCCATTGTCGTCGCCGTTGTCATAAACGACCACAAGTGACGATGGAAACACTGAGGAATGAGGAATCGCGGTGGTTCATGGCGTGGCGAATGGATCGCGGCGGTTCATGGCGTGGCGAATCGTTTTCGGGTCGACCTCCTCTGAATAGTGGATGTGAAATCAACGCCAGTCCAAGCAGCGATTAAGCAGCTGAAGACGCATGCTTGGGCCATGCTGGCTGATAAGACATATCAACGCTGCATGCGTGTTACTTCTTTGCCATGACCGTAGCATCAAATAATCCCATTCGTGCTCCCGACTTCACGACAAATCACCCAAAGCGGCACAACGTGAATGCAGGATTCACATGAACATGCTGCACGAAGCAAACAAAACAAAGCAAGTGGATCTGTTGCCAGGAAGCCAGGCGTCGCTGCCAGACATTACCACAGGTAGACACCGCAATGACAACACTAAGGTTGTCGACGTCATCGCTGCTCGCTCATCGTCACTTAGTGATTGAGGCGTGGCCTAGAACTCGCTGAACACGTCAAAGTACTCTCAATGTCTCGTGGCAAATAACACACTATTGAGCCTTCGACGCTCTTTGCGCTCGAAATATAATAACTTCTACGGGACGGCGGCTGCATTTCTGATGGAGGCGGAAATGTTAGAGGCCCGTGTACTCAGATTTGGGTGCACGTTAAAGAACCTCAGGTGGTCGAAATTTCCGGAGCCCTCCACTACGGCGTCTCTCATAATCAAATGGTGATTTTGGGACGTTAAACCCCACAAATCAATCAATCAATCAACTTCTATGGGACGGACGCGATTCATACTTCGCTAAATTAACTCGTGCATACCAAACAATCGAAGGAACACGACATCTCAAGTTGAAAATTTGGTTTCACTGCTCTTTTAAGAATACTCTTTACACTGCATGACATTGATTTAGCATTTTTTTTACAAACCAGTGTTGAGGACAGGCAGGCTTTGTCGTAAAATACCTGCTAGCCACATAGAATTCCCAAGTTCCATTTCATCTCTAGCCCAAGTTTCTTGATTTCTTTACTTTCATCTGTCTCAAATTTAAGCTCTGTAGATGGCTCAAGCTCCACCCCCACTTCAGTTCAATCCGGTATACCACAAGGCTCCATCCTTGGCCCGCTTCTGTTTTTAGTATTTATTAATGATATAGTCTGTGACATACCCGTTAAAATAAGGCTTTTTGCCGACGACTGCATCCTGTACCACGTCATCAATGACCCCAACGACCAGGTCACCCTAAACAAATCCCTGGATAAGATACACTCTTGGTGTTCGACTTGGCAGATGAGCATTAACCCAAAAAAGACCGTCGCTATGAGAGTTACTCCCTAAAAAAGTCCCTTTCTTTTCACCTATTGCATCAACAATAACTGTATATCTCTAGTTAACAGCTACAAATACTTAGGGGTTATAATTACCTCCGACCTAAAGTGGAACGAGCACATAGAGTACACACAAAAAAAAGGCAATGAAGGCACTTGGGTACTTACGCAGAACCATTGAAAAATCGACCAAAGAAATTAGAATGTTGGCGTGCAAAATTTACGTGAGACCCATACTGGAATACGCGTCTCCTGTGTGGGAACCTCATACATCGGCAAACATTAAAAAACTGGAACGTGTACAAAGAAAATCCATAAGGTTTATTTACAACGCTTATAGAAGAAACACATCCCCCTCGACCCTCTTTGAAAGTTCGGACTTGGAACCCTTAGAACGCAGGCGCTCCCTTGAAAGACTGAAACTGTTTTAACAGATCTATCACAGTAACCTTGGAATCGATAAAACTAAATATATTCTACCGTCGAAATCACGTATAACCCGGTCACACCACAGCAAGAAAGTTTAGGAATTTTCATGCAGAACCACTGCTTTCCAAAAATCATTTTTTTCCCGAGCAGCACGTAGTTGGAATGCCCTGCCTGATGAAGCTGTTTCATCCACAACTGTCGCTTCATTCATGAATGCGATAGCGAATCTGCCAGCTATCCTTTGAACTTTTTTCTTTCTTTCTTTTTATTTCATTATCACCGCATTTAATCTCTCCCGCGTGTGTCTGAGTTGTATTACTTTCCTATGTTCAGCGCTAGCTCAATTGTATAATGCTTCGTCAATTGTGTGGATATGTGTTTTTCTCGTCTTTTTTTTTGTCAACAAAACTTGCTCATTCTGAAGCACTGCATTGACTTCAATGTTTGTAAATCCCTGTTTTTCTTCTATATTTCCCCCCGACATACTTTTTTTTCTGTTTTAAGCTTCTGTTGTTTTCTTGCCCTGGAAAATGTCCAATCAAGTGTATCTGTCACCCACTCCTGCCTACGACTTCGCATAGAAGTCGGCAGTATTCACTAAATAAAAAAAAATAAAAGCTTGTGAAAATGCAGATTTTTTGCTCGCAACCCCTGACACTAGAGTCAAACAAGCTCTTTATTGCATTGTTTAATAAGGACGTGCTAAAGTGCTTGTAGCAGACTGTCCTAAATCGGAATGAGCAATCTGCCACTGTCCCCAAAACGAAGTATGCAATTAATGTATGCTTCCAGTACCAACCTATGGGACGGTAATTTGGAGTATAACAAAAAAACTTCAAAAGAGTTAAGAACAATGTAATGAGCAATGGAGTAAAAAGCGATTGGCATGACATAAAAGACACGTGGAGAGCAGAGTGGATCAGTGAATTTGTGGGTAGCCAGTGTTCTAGCTGATGTGTTGATAAATAAGAGGACTTGGTCAAGTCGAATGCAAAAGTCAGATAGACAATAGTCTGTAGAAGTGATGAAATGGACACAGGATTGGGAAATGTTAGCCAAGGAAGGCAGAGAAATTAAAAAGTTCAGGCATCAGTGGACATTGGCTTGCACGAAATATTGTGAATTGGTGACCAGTGGGAGGGAACTTTCTTCTGAAGTCCACTCAAGATAGGTCGAAAATGATGATGATGGTGACTGGTTATCACAATGTCTAACCATTATGATGGAGCAGCCGTTCCAATTTAATTCGAGTTCATATCACTCAGCAGCAGTTCTTATGTGAATGTAACAGCGCTCTTCATTGCATGCGACAGAAAATGCAGAGTCGGGCGAGGTGCATGCAGGACTTTGTTTGCGCACCTGCTCTCACCGTGGTGCTTAACCTTCGCAGAAGTGAAGTACGTTGCTCTGTTACATTGCTGAATGAGGATAGAAAATTGTACAAGTTGGTTATGTTGGTGCTTAATAAAACTGGTTTTCTCTTTTGTCCACGTCTTTTTTTGCTCTGTTAAGTGTGATTTTTTATCGCATGTGTGCCTCTTCATTTACTGTGGCACTATCTATGCATGATCGCTACTGATACATGGCAATAGACGCTGAACCGTACTATTTGTCATCTGCAGAAGCCACCGCATGTTGCCTTACAGTTGGTTTTTCGATGATCAGTGAGCGTGCAAGGTACTATCTTTGCAGGTGTTTAGCTTTGCCAGACACATTTTTGCTTATTAAATAATTAAATATTTGTTGAACTGGCTGCTGCAGTCATTGCTGTTAGAACTGTGTGGCATAATGGCATTTAAAAAAAGTGTGTATGCCCAGAGCAGGCTTTAAAGAAATTTGCTTCCTACCTCCTCTTCTTCTAGTATTGTTGCCTTTCAAAGCTTTTTTCACGTTGATAAAATTATCTAGGACAATTTAACAATTCTATTGGTTTCTGAAAAGTATAAAAATGCATTGTATGTTACTAAAGGTTTCAAATTTAGGTTGGCATGCATAAATCTGATGGGTAAACCTGCTTCTCCTGTGTAGGTGGACGAAGGGACGGTGGCGGCACCGGCGTATACGCAACTGAAGGCCAAGCGCGTACGCATCACTCCCGAAGAGCGCGAGGCCCGCCGTGTAGCGAAGGAGCTCGAGAAGCAGCGCAAGGCCATGGCCATCGAAATTGGGCGCGCCTCTAAGCCTGGGCACTGCATGAAGGTTAGCGGCGGGCACCCTTTCTTTGTTGCTTCAAGTTCTTCAGCATGCGGGGACAGGGGTGGGCACACATGGTAGTGGCGCCCATTTATTCGAATCATTCCGATGTTTGTGTGAGCCTAAAAATGCTGCTTAATATGAGTTCTCTTGCTTGGCTTAGTGATTTCATCATTGCAAAGTGTTGCGATAATAGTAGCAATAATGTGCCACGCAGTATGTGACAGTGGTGTTGGACTCCCGGCTAATGGACGCCGAGGCCTCGCTCCAGCAGATGTGCGAGACGCTAGAGCAGGCAGAGATCCGAGCTGAAATCCAGACACTACCTGTAGAGCGGGCCGTCTGTTGGAAGCGCACTGCACTGTCTCTAAATGAGGTATGTCGAGCTATCGAGTGTTTTCAAGGAGAGAAGTGTGTGAAGTTTTACCACTTCCAAGTAGTGGACAAGCTGAGCTTGTTGACTCATGTTTTAAATGAAAACTAGACCTGTATGAATACTTCAGTGCTTCAAATGCTAGAAGGAGTATTGCAGTATTGGTACACCGTATTGGAAAGGAACACTTGAAGCATAGCCAGTTGATGTCTTGCGTGGTCTCTTCTGCGGTACCATTTATCTCTTATGGCTTTGAGGAGGCGGCGAAATTTGTCCCTTATTGACTTTCACTGCTTTTGTATTGAGGCAGTAATATTGACGCAAGGTAGACTGGCAACTATAGTAGCCACCCTCTGAGGAGGACAACGAAGTAGTTCTGTGTGCGCGTGCTCTGGTGTTCGCATTGCTAGCCCTTGGGTTACGAAAGTAAACGCCCTATTTTGTACCTGCGTACCTGTGTCTTTGTGACATTTTCTGGTGGAGGTGCTGGGTACGGTAGATGATACGGTCCCCTGAGAGAACCCCTGACGCAAGTCCATCGAGTAGCTCAGCCGAGCTTACCCCTGTGCACGTACGTTCCAGGCGTTGTCTCCAGGGACTGGAGCCACAGCACGGTTTGCTGCCTGAACGTCAGAGGACTATGAATCAAACACCGTCTAACGTCACCGTGCCAGCAACAGCACACCTGGTTATCAACCAGCCCAAGACGCCGAAGACATTTCACGGAGCTGCTTTTGAAGATGCCGACGACTGGTTCGAGCATTTCGACCGGGTCGCCGTCATCAACGATTGGACCCGAGAGCGTAAGCTACGCTATGTGTACTGCTTCGTGGAGGACTCCGCGAAAACGTGGTTTGAGAACCATGAAGCAGCGCTTACGTCATGGGATGTGTTTCACCGGCAGTTCCTCAAGGCGTTTGCCCGAGAGGACAGGAAAGAGACAGCGGAGCGTGCTGTAGAGGCAAAGGTTCAAGGCCCTAACGAAAGGGTGACGACTTACATAGAGGACATGGATCGGCTTTTCAGGCATGCGGAGCCCTCTATGTCCGAATCCAAGAAAGTTCGCCACCTGATGCGTGGTGTCAAAGAAGAGATTTTTGCCGGCCTGATTTGAAACTTGCCTGCGACACTTGCGGAGTTCCATGAGGAAGCCACTGCCATGGAGAGGGCCCCTCAACAGCGTGCCAGGCAGTATAACTAAGTGAGGTCACTTCTGTCACTCTCGGCAATGACATCAGCGCGTTGCGAGAGCTTATCAGAGCTCTTATTAAGGAAGAGCTACAAAAGATGCAGGTGACTGCTTCACCTGTAGAGCAGCTCTTCATTGCGGAGATGGTACACGCCGAGCTACGGCAAGCCGTTCACGCTCCACAACCGTCCGAGGCGCCACAACAGAGGCACTGCGTCGAGATGAGCTACGCGGAAGCAGTGCGACGTCCTCCATCGTGCAGTTCAACCAGCATATTTTACCCCAATGAGTGACACGCTCAGCAAATGAAGGTAGGCTTCTGTCTTCGCAGCTCACCGTTGATCGCCGAAGCAAGACCAAGAAAGAGTGACATTTGGCGTACACCCGACCACAGGCCCCTTTGTTTCCACTGCGGGGAAGCCGGACACGTCTACCGAACATGTCCATACCGTCGTGTGGGTCTCCGTGGATATTCGCCTAATGCCCCTCGTACACGACCTGGCAAGCGACCACAGGAAATAGAGAGTTTCATCTCGAATCGTCGCAGTATCGAACATCGGTCGCAAGAGCCTCGCTCGTCGTCGCCTGCTCGCTACAGGTCACCATGCCCAGTCTATACACACGGCGCTCCGAGACGTCGTTCATCCAGTCCTGCAAGTCGGGAAAACTGAGTTCAGCGACCTCCGGAGGTGAGGCCGCTGACGCTGACTATACACAAGATCCTCCACTACGACGACAACGACAGCAGCAAAAAGATGTACAGACGCAGTCAAACGTGGTACGAAGAGTGGTGACAAGAAACATTGCGGTAACTGTGGACGACGAAGAAGTAATGGCGCTAATTGACACTGGAGCAGACACTTCCGTTATGAGCATGGGTCTTGCCTGCAGGCTGAAGAAGGTTTCTACCCTGTGGGCTGGGCCGCAGATACGTACGGTAGGAGGCCATCTTTTCACTCCGGTGGGTCAGTGCACAGCGCGGGTCAGTATTCACGGATTTACGTATCTCGGAGATTTTGTAATACTGCCTAGTTGCTCGAGGGACCTAATTCTTGGACTGGACTTTCTGCGTGATAATGGAGCCGTGATTGATTTGCAAGAGTCGCACGTGACGTTTTCTACGGCACACGCTTTAGCGCGCAACCCTCACGGCAGTTACGTCAATGGTTTTTTTTCAACGTTTTTGATGAATTCAACGACTATGAAGGTATTGCAGAGGCAAATATCCCACTGCTTCTCAAACGAAATATATGCATAGCCCGATGCCTTGTTTGGTTAGAGAATAAACGCTCTTGAGTTCTGCTGACCAACTTCAGCGATGAGTTTCAGCACGTCCCTAGAGAGACTACTGTCGCTTTCCTCAGTGAAATCGCCAACTTTTTCGATATTGGCACATTGAATACGACTTTACCGCACACAAAAGCTTGTGCTGACCTAGGAAGCCGCATTCACATTAATCCAGACTTGCCAGATTCATGAAAAGAGCGGCTGCTAAACCTTGTGAGAGAATTCTCGGACTGCTTCTCCACAGCATCGAAAGTTCAGTGTACCACCGTTACAAAATACCGCATTGTTATCGAGGAGTCGGTGCGGCCTCTTCGCCGACATCCATGCCGTGTGTCCCCAAAGGAAAGAGAGGTGATTAAGCGTCAAGTTAAAAAAATGCTGAACGACGACGTCATTCAACCCTCGACAAGTCCGCGGGCGTCACGTGTTGTCTTAGTAAAGAAAAAAGACAACACACTACGCTTCTGCGTCGACTATCGACGGCTTAACAAAGTCACAGGTTATCGCTTGCATCCTGCTGAAAGTCAAATCCTGCTACTTCTCAAAGTTGTTCTGACTTCCTTGAATGAAAAAAAAATAAAGAAAGCTCTTGCATAGAAATCTTATTAAAAAAAAATATTGTGCAAGTTAGTTAGGTCGTGATGAATGTGCCAATTTTTTTATACAGCATATATTCTATGCGAATTTGATTTGAAAGTATTCAGCCAAAATCGCTATTTACTTAAAGGGTCTGTCTACCGCTTAGAAAAATTTATTTGATTGTGCTGCCAATGAAAAGATCGTTCATCACATTTCCGGCAACAAGCATGCATTTGTGCCAGAAAAAAAGAATAGTAATTTCACTTGATGTTGAAAGTCTATAAAAAGTGACAAATTAGCGTCACCCAACAGCGAATGTGGTCAGTCTTGACAACCTATTGGTAGGACAAAAAATCATCGCAGGTAAGATTATTTTGCTTTAAAACAAACATGTTTAACTTGAATTTGTATTTCATTTACTTGAAGCAGCTCTGTATTGTGCCAGAGACCAATTGTCGTTTTTTTTTCTCAAGTGTTCAAATAGGCGCCCGGTGGCGCTGCCGGCGATGTGTTCGCTTGCCTGCATGCCTGCCTGCAAAGGGCGAAGAAACGCGGCCACGGTGTCTGCTGCCGTTCATGAGAAGAACAAAATTTTGTGCGCTTGGCTAAAATGGCTACTGAGGTAATTGTTTTATCAGTAACCAAACTTGATGAAGCCTGTGAAAACTGCACGTGGTTTCAGTTTTGGATTTTCACCGGCACCCACCAGTGTTGCCGGCATTAATCCTACCGATGTAAGGAGACATAATGCAAACAGAAAAATTATTTTTAAAAAATTCTGCGCACTTTCCAGAGAAACTGCTACAAGGTTAGACACTTCACATGGTACGCTATTTATTGCGACACAAAACAGGAGAGCAATGTACGACAATAGACAGTCTCTTTAAAACCTAATGTTCACTATTTCCATAAGCCTAGCATGAGGCAAAGTGTCTCCGAAATATGCATTTCTTCTTGCGAGAAGTATAGGACAGGCGCATATGCGTTGACAGATGTGTGATGCTTAGACGGACATGCACGATTCGGAAGACAATGCTGTACAGGTTCTTGCCTCTGAGAATTTTTTTCGTAGTACATATCCTTATTCTTATTATTAGGATTCAAAAACGACACGACATATTTCCAATAAGATATCCAATTTTACTATTCTGAAGTTGAATTCACCACATAAACTCAAACTCCAATAAGATATCCAATTTTACTATTCTGAAGTTGAATTCACCACATAGACTCAAACTGTGTTATAACAAATCTAGATATAACAAAATATTGCTTATGAGGAAGTAAATGTATAGTCTTGCAATAGATGCAATGTAACGAATATACCTTTGTGATGAATATTTGGGTATAATGAACCTATTTTTGTTTTGGAATATTTAATATAAATGCATATACTCGCAAAAAGTGCAAGACTGTTAATTTCAGCCGGCCAGCAGAGTCCCCTGCCAATCTTAAAGGCATATCGATGGCTTACTTTGCCAATGCATGACACTAGGGTGGTGCTCTATTATAAACATGTATTGAACTTTTCTTTACATACAAATGTACAGTTGGTGTTATGGTCCCATGGGATTGGCACTCGAGCATGCTGTTTGCAGTTTAACACCAGCAAAAGTATGCATGAAGCTTCAGAATGCTTCAGATTGCTTGTTGGAACTATGCCCCGCCACGGTGGTCTAGTGGCTAAGGTACTCCGCTGCAGACCCGCAGGTCGCGGGATCGAATCCCGGCTGCGGCGGGTTCATTTTCAATGGAGGCAGAAATGCTGTACCGTGTGTTCAGATTTGGGTGCACGTTGAAAAACTCCAGGTGATCAAAAGTTCCGGAGCCCTCCACTACGGTGTCTCTCATAATCATATCGTGATTTTGGGATCAAATCACGATATGATCAAATCACGATATGAATCACGATCAAACCCCACGTATCAAATCAATCCTGTTGGAACTATGTGACCGGATTATATATCGACCTATCAGGCAAACGCTAAATTTCTATTCACTGTCATTGAGATCGTTTTATGTTTCATTCTTATAATCAATTTCATATCAGGATACGTAGAGAATTGGTATATACTTACATTTACTTCATTGGATCTGTGTTTGTTATATTGTCAAACTATTCTGACTGGGATGCATACAGCAGCATTGAGCTTTTTGTTGAGCAATTTCATGTCCAGAATATGACTCGAATGACAGCAGCAAGCACAGTCATTGAAAAATGATACATGGTTCATACAGGTTGTTTATATGTGTATCATAATACTACATGCCATCTTAACTGCAATGCACATTAAAAATGCACGTTAGAAGTGCACAGTAAATGCAGCATAATTGCAGTGCACGTCAAGCAATAACGGGGGATAGAAATTTCCGGAGCCTTCCACTTCGGCGTCTCTGATAATCATATATTGTGGTTTTGGGACATTAAACCCCAGATATTATTAATTATTGCTGGTGGACATTCATGTCCCAGAATTCATATCTGTAGTTGTGACACATTCAGTGCATTGTACGTAACTCACACATTTCTTGTGTAGCAAGCACATTTAAAGGCAAAAAAAAAAGCGATAATCCTGCATTAGTTGTCGCCTCCACGCGTGTACAGTAGTGTTGTAGTATCTTGGTTAATGTTCACGATTTGGCTTGTTTTTTTTCCTGTGCAGGATGACTGCGTGCTGTCCAGGGATCAGGTGGAAGAAAGGGACATAATGGTGGTGCTTCCCTGGGACCAATTTCTCCACCTGGTCGCTTCCCAGAGGCAGGTTGGTGGTATGCTTAAAGGCAGGCCTGGGCAACGATACTTTGAAAGTGTACCGCGATATGATATAAGATACTTATACAAGAGGTACTGGATATAGAGGTACAAGATACTGCCGCAAAAATCTGATACGATACCTGTTAATTTTATCTTAAGACACTGTGATACATATGCAAATTTGTTATAGACTCCTGCTATCTAGTACGGAACACGTGTGCACTGAAACGATGGCTTGCATATTTCTTAAACATGTCCAATTTTATTTTATTGATTTATTTATTAGTATCCCAAAAAGCTTTGTCCCTAACTAAATTGGTTTACTTCCGAAGGTATTATTAGGGTTAGATTTAGCTGTTTATCAAGACAGTGCTGTAGAAACTTTACTGACAGCACTTCTGGCTTGTCATTTCTGTAATTGATGCGAGTTGCTGCTGAGCTAAGTTGCTGCTGACCAGCTCGCAGGTTGTCATCTAATCACACAAGTTTAAATTAAAAGCCTTTGCATTATGGCACAATAACCGGTGTGCACCTTCAGTTTGACCATAAAAGATCGTTTTTCAATATTGAATCACCGGTGTACAGCAGAAACAATGCCAGTGGCGGCATTTTTGTGAAACATTGTGTATACCGTATTTACTCCTGTAATCCTCGCACTCGCATAATTCTCGCACCCTCCACATCGCCCAACAAAAATACGATTTCTTTTTTTCCCCAATCAATTATCGCACCCCCGAGAACTGCCGCAATAATGTCGTCTGCTCATTGCAGCCACTGATGATGATAGTGCGCGTCATCTGGCGCCATCTCTTAAGCATCAAGCGTACTATTACTGCACAGAGATTCAATCCAATTCAAGCCAAGCCAAAGTGGCAACTGGGCGTTGCAGCGTGTTTTGTATGTTGTATTGGTAATCTTGTCACATTATGGGGCGATACTAAAGCTACACGGCTGCTTTCAAGTTGAAAGTGATAGATCATGCATTAAACAGCGGCAACGAGGCCGTCGGTAGGCCCTTCGGAGCCTATGAGTTTTGTGTTCGCTACTAGTGACGGCAGCTGAAAGCAGCCAAGACGCGTTGGGCCTGCCGCGTGCCTAAAACTGGGATTAATCGGAAACTTTATTTTTCCAGAAGGAAAGTGCAGGCGATTCCGTTAAATAACCATCAGCTTAATACTGACGTCCTACGCTTACCTTTTGAGGGCTCCTGTTGCGTGACGAACGCTACCGCTACGCCCGCAACACCCACAAGCTTTGTGTATGGTATTCGAATTCTCGACTATTTCCTTGCACTTTTTGTGTTTCAAATTAGTCTTGCGTTGTGTTGAACCAGTAAGCTTTAATTAGTACTTTTCAAAGCTTGCTGTTAGTGGCTGGTGTGAGAATCCCGATTTGTGGCCACCTCGTTTTTGCTGTGTACGTTTTCATGGAAAGTTCCCCCGCGTAATTCTCGCAACCCCCAACTTTGCATCGGTTTTTCGCCAAAAAAAAGTGCGAGGATTATGCAAGTAAATGCGGTAAAGGCAGGCCAACACAGGGCTCATAGAGCTGATATGTTTCTTATTCTTTTTATCTGCCGGCATAAATAATTAGCTAATTACATATGAACTAACGTGCAATAAATTTTTGAGTGAAAGGACTATAAAAAAAGCGGCAGTCACTGGTATAGATGAAACTCACTAATGACACACAAACGCAGTTTCTGTCAACACTGCGCAAGCTCAATCGCACTGCTCTGCTTCACCGAAAGGGACACGTCATCACCTACCCTGACCGGTGGAGTGGACAAAAAGATGAAATGTTGTCACAGTCCTTAGTTTTGTTCAGGAGGCTTTGTGGAACCAGTACCAGCCCGAGCAGCGGAGTTCAGCCAGCGATTATAGTTTCGCACACTACAGTGTTGCGACTGCAGTATTTTGCATCTTAAGATGCACGATACATTATCGAATGCTATGGAAAGATAGATACTCATCTTGCAAGACATATTGTGGTACAGATACAAGATGCCCAAAAAGTATCTAAGGTACAGTCGAATCTCGATAATTAGAACTCGAAGGGGCCCGAAGATTTGTTCGAATTAAAGGAAGTTCGAATTCATCATCATCATCATCATCATCAGCCTGTCTACGTCCACTGCAGGACATAGGCCTCTCCCATGTTCCGCCAGTTAACCCGGTCCTGTGCTTGCTGTTGCCAATTTATACCCGCAAACTTCTTAATCTCATCTGCCCACCTAACCTTCTGTCTCCCCCTACCCCGCTTCCCTTCTCTGGGAATCCAGTTGGTGACCCTTAATGACCAGCGGTTATCCTGTCTACGTGCTACATGCCCGGCCCATGTCCATTTCCTCTTCTTTATTGCAGCTATGATATCCTTAACTCCCGTTTGTCCCCTAATCCACTCTGCTCTCTTCTTGTCTCTTAAGGTTACACCTACCATTTTTCTTTCCATTGCTCGCTGCGTCGTCCTCAATTTAAGTTGAACCCTCTTTGTGAGTCTCCAGGTTTCTGCTCCGTAGCTAAGTACCGGCAAGATACAGCTGTTATATACCTTCCTCTTGAGGGACAGTGGCAATCTAGTTGTCATAATTTGAGAGTGCCTGCCGAATGTGCTCCACCTCATTCTTATTCTTCTAGTTACTTCAATCTCGTGGTTAGGCTCTGCGGTTATTACCTGCCCTAAGTAGACATAGTCTTTTACAACTTCAAGTGCACTATTACCTATCGCAAAGCGCTGCTCTTTTCCGAGGTTGTTGTACATTACTTTCGTTTTCTGCAGATTAATTTTAAGACCCATCTTTCTGCTCTCCTTGTCTAACTCCGTAATTATGAGTTGCAATTCGTCCCCTGAGTTACTCAGCAATGCAATGTCATCGGCGAAGCGCAGGTTACTGAGGTACTCTCCATTAACTCTTATCCCTAACTGTTCCCATTCTAGGCTTCTGAAAACGTCCTGTAAGCACGCAGTGAATAGCATTGGGGAGATTGTGTCCCCCTTCGAAGTTCGAATTAATGAAAGCTAAATCAACGAAGGCCTAACCTTGCAGTGGCGCATGTGCATTGAGCTAACACACAAGGGGTAAGTTTTAGAAGACTTACATTTATTTGCGAATCATAGGACATCCGTCATTCATTGAAGAAATCGGTAATACATGTCTGCACACGTTTGCCTTGCAGGGAGTCAATCAATTTCGCACGCAGTTTGCAAACCATTTAAACGTCAGCTCCGGCATTTTCTTGGCAGGAGAAGTAGTGGGCAGCTAAGTCCAGCGCCGACAATGCTTCAGCATCACTAGGCGGAGGGAGGGGCCCCTCAGTTGCTTCAATAGTGTCATCACAATCCTCGCCGCTGATGGCGGCAGGGTCCTCCAATGTGGCCACTTGGGGGCACGCAGTTTCAATCATTTCAGCATCAGTGATGACGCCAGAAGTCTGAACACAGCTGTCTACCTGCATGTAACTTTGAAACGTCACGCCGTCTGGTAGAACACTGCTGAAGTGGTCAGGAACGCAGACGAAATCGTCGGGAGAAATCTGCAGCGCCCCTTATCAGCACTAGCCACGGGTTCAACAAAACCACACTTCCTAAAACAATTGGCAAAGGTATCCTGCTTAATAGAGTTCCACGCATTAGTAAGGATGTGTGCTGCACCGAGGAGATCGATTGAATAGGTTTTCTCGCTGTTGAGACACAACAGCATCCTTTCAAGGATATGTCGGCAGTATACAGCTTTTAAATTCTGGATCACGCCTATGTCCATGGGCTGGAGCAGTGCTGTCGTATTCTTAGGTAGGAAGACCAAATGAATTGCACGTAGGCCTTCAACATTGCGGTGCGCGGTGCAGTTGTCCACGAAAAGGAGCATCTTCCGGCCTTTTGCGGCGAATTTTCTGTCCAGTACATGCACCCAATCAGAAAAAATGTTCATGGTCATCCATGCCCTCTTATTCGCAACGTAATCAATGGGAAGGCTCTTCACACCTTTGAAGTAGCAAGGCTTAGTCGCTTTGCCAATACAAGCAACCGGCAACGCTTCGTGCCCGTCGCGTTCGCGCACACCATCAAGGTTAGCCTCTCCTTACTTTTTTTCCTCTGGCACAATCATCGCCCTGAAAAGTGATGGTTTTACTGGGCAGCAATTTATAATAGAACACTGTCTCATCGACGTTGAAGACATCGTCGAGTGAGTAGGCGGAAAGTAGCTCCTTCAAATGCCCACGGAGCCATTCTTCGCATTCGGCTCTGTCAACATACGCCTTCTCCCTGCAAACAGTGTTGAAAGTGAGCCCGTGGCGTTCCTTAAAGCGCGACAGCCACTTGTCCGATGCCGAGAATTCTTCAAGAGCCATCTTAGTAGTGAACTCCCTCGCCTTGGCGGCTGTTTTCGGCCTACTGAGTGGGAGGTTCTGGCTGCGAACCTGCTTAATCCACATAACGAGAGCGTACTTCAGCTGGGAATGTGCTGATGTCCACAGCCTCTTCCTCGACGGTTTCATTTGCTGATTTTCATATCCAACAATGATAGCGTCTTTGTTCTTGATGTATGTTGACAGTGTGCTCTTGGTGATGTCATACTTCTTGGTGATTTTCGTCTTGGAAAGAATGCTGTTCTCAACTTCGCGTAGAATTTACACCTTCGTTTTAAGGTCCTTTGGTGGGCGATAAGCTCCTCTGCTCGCCATGACGTTTGCAAAACTAACGCACACCGCCTAGTCGGGCTTAGTCAACTACTCACACCAAAGACGACGAAAACGACTGCGTATCAACTGCTACTCTGCGCCGCAGCCGCAGTGGGCCAGCTCGTGACGAGAAAGAAGGAGCGTCTCCACGCGGAGAGAAGATCAGCATTTGAGAGAGAAACAACACTCTGCTACAGCTATTTCATTTTTCCCCCTCTTTGCGCGTAGCATGAAAGGAGAAGGGTCTCTACGTGGCAGAGACAGGAAAGGGGAAGCGTGGTCTCTACGGGCGAGTCACAGATCGGCATTTGAGAGAGAGAAAACATTGTGCCACAGCCTTTTCGTTCTTTTATTTTTTCTTTCTTGGCGCACAGCGTTGAGGTGTGGGAGGTGCCGCAGCGGGATTTGGCGTGGTGCTGAGAGAATTTTCGGAGAGTGGTATGTTCGAATTAACCGTCTCAAGTGCTTGTGGGTTCGAATTGCAGGGCTTTTTTGTCCATTGAAATGCACATAGCTTTGACGGGACCACAGCATCAGTTCGAATTAACCGGAAGTTCAATTAAGCGTGTTGGCATTAATGAGATTCGACTGTAGTATGTCAGATACATGTATCTTCAAAACTGCCCAGCCCTGCTTAAAAGGACACTAAAGAGAGACAGTGACTTGGTTTAGATCAACAAACTACACTATAAAAACTCTAATTTCATATGTTTTAGTATCATGAGTTCACTATTAGTGGAGAAAATCAAACGAACAGCTTCTTTTTAAAATATCGCACCCAAATCTCCTCGCATTACGTCAAAAATTCAAATTGTATTTTTGCTATTTTCGCGACATTGGCTTGATGAAATTTTCTGAAACTTCATATTCCATGTCTGCATCCACAGATGACAATGTACCTGATTTTTATCAATTTGTAGCTATGTAGGACTCGGTAGAAACCTTCAAAATGTATGAAATTAGGGTGTTTGGTGCGAGAATCTCAAGGTGACATCTACACCTGCATTTTTTTTTTCATGTGTTTTCTCGCTTGCCAAGCATTGTGTAATGTTTTCGTTAGGAAGTTGCACCCATGTCTCTAGCAAAGTGGCGGCTCTTTAGTTTCGAGCGATGCTCCTGATGGTGCTCATGAATGTGCTGTGAAAGAAGTCCCAGGTTCGAAAGACAGACTTTAGATTGTCATACCATGCCCTTCCTGCGTCTTCCAGATAAAAGTAAAGGCGACACACCTTCTCTTCCTTGTCCCAGTGGTTGATGGCGGCCGCTCAATCGTAGATCCCCAATCAGGTTTCCGGGTTTTTAAACCACGATCTGCGGATGGTTGGTGGCTTTTTTGGCTGCTGCATCACTACTGCTGCAGGAAACGCTGCGGCCGTCATTGTGCGTCTTGTTGGCGTTGCCCTGGCTTTGTTTTGTCCGGTAACGGTCTGTATTGGGGACTACTGCTTTCAGTCTGTGGTTGGCTTGACTGTGGCTGATAGTGTCAGTGGCTTCTCTTCGCGAGGTGGGCTAGACGGCCTGAAGGGGGCATTCGGTACATGGACAGGGCAGCACCTCCACCAAATATCACCATGATGTGACGGCGACGAAGGGAGCAGACTGTAGGTGGAAGACCAAACTGTTTATTTGGCCAAAGTTGTGGCCGGTCAACGAAAAGTCGGATTACAGCGATACACACTGGCACCAATAGTGGTGAACAGAGCGTCATCCGGCGATCAGCTGACAAGTGGCGAAGCGCGTCGGCATTGATACATGTGCTGTCGAATATACCAGCGTAGCGCAAGCTCTGGAATAATCTCAAGTGTTTGTGTCTTGCGAACTAGCTTAACAGAACAATCTACAATAATCTCGAACCTTATTGAACAAAGAGGCCAAGCTTGCACTGAGTATTCCAGACAGGCTTTGTGGGCGAAAGCGAAATGAAACAAAAATGATATTAAAAACGCACATAGCAATATCGCATGATAAAAATGAGCATATCTGTTAGGACTCAACTAGCCTTCACAATAATTTGTAAAAAATTGGAACTAGGCTCTGCAAATGCCATTCTTCTTGGTTCAAAATAAATGGAAGCAACCTTGATTAGTAGCAGGATTTCATTTTCGGTAGAGTGGAAGTAATTACCTGTAAAATATGTTACGAGTAATATGTTTAAATAATCCTGAAGGGGGCTTTACGGCAGTGCAGATTTTGCTTGGAAAGGTGTGTTCACGGTACAGCACCCCTCTGCCGCAGTGAAACTACCTTTACATGGGGGTTTCATGTAGGTCAATTTACACCTATACCCGGCGACAACTTTCTGTGGCAGCACAGCCAAGGCTACGGAGCCGAAGCACGCTTGTCTTACTGTGCCACAGCATGTAATCCCTCAACGAAAACGTTTGTATACTGTTCTGGGTAACTAAGATTTTACCATTCGTCACTTATATTTTTCGCGGATTTATTTTTTAATTAGTGAATAGAAACGTTGCGCAGTAGAAAAAATTTCGTTTCACGCTCTCTCAGGTTTTTGGGAGTTTTTTGGCTTCCGTCGCCTTTTTACCTCACCGCATTCCTCACTGTCAAAGATGGCGTTCGCCGGTTACAGCTCGTCAACGTCGCTTACGGAGGAAACACCGCCGCGTGCCGCGAGTCCACCAGCTGCGCAGCCGTACCAGGCGTTGTCAAATCAAAAGCTGTCCGTACAGGCCAAGAAGGTGGCGTACAACGTTTACGCGCAAGTAAGGAAAAGCGACCCGCAGCTGTCTTTGAGAGCCGCATGTCGGAAAGTCAGCGAGCTCACTGGTGTTAGCGAGCGCAGTGTCTTCCGGATTAAGCGGTACGTGCATGATGAGTTGTGTAACCATTACATGAATAATTGAATGTATCATTCACCCAGCAACCTGGGTCCACGCGTCAGTAAATCACGTCACAATATTATTAAAAATTGCTCTCGAGTTCCCAAAGATGCGACTCGCGTTTCCTGGAGCGAAACCCGAGCAAACGCGAGCCGACGCGGACTGCGAGATGCGGACTGCGCTGGTGAAATCGAAACCGAAACACCCGTCGAAGCGGTCGGACTACTTGGCGCAGTAGCACATGTGCATAGGCTCCGCCCACGTAGCCTTGGCCGTGCTGCCACAGAAAGTTGTCGCCGGGTATATTCGTTCGTTCTGAATACTTTTAAATTTCCAATAATTTATATTTAAATCGAAGCAAATTTGAATATGTTGACATTATATTTGAAGTGCTCCAACATTCGCACAAGTGCACCTGGTATCCTTTAAAATGAGTTTGTCATTTGCAAGTGATGATTTGACCAGGGCAGGGAAACAAAATTTCCCTCTTGACACATTTCCACTTCGTCTTGTGTTGCAGGACTCGTCAGCGAGGACACAGACATCTCTCAGCGAGCACATGATAAGCATCAACGAAGTCTATCCCAACAGGCAGCTCACCTATGTCATCTACGGGCTGGAGAAGTACTTCAAGTAAGCCACTGTAGTAGCAGCAAAAAAGTTGTGCACTATAAGCTTGAGCTAACAATCTCGTCACTTGATTTATCTTATTGAAATCGCCAGAATCAGAGGCATGCTTTTTTTTTTCAAGCTTAAAAAAAATAGGGTGTACCTCAGATTTTCCATTTATTTAGATGTTCTAGCATTATTTTTATAAAAGTTATTCTCATTCAAAGCTATTGAAACTTCCCATTCTCTAGATTCAAGTGCCCATCAGAACTGGACGAGTACTGCCTAATGGAACAATGGTGCTTCTTATTTACCTGTTTCTTTAATGTGATTTAATTGACTACTTGCTAGTTTAGTCAATGAAGGAAGTAGACAGAGTTTGTCTTCTGCGGTTATAGCGAAGAACTTCTTAGGCGCCTTATCACTATGTGCCAACACCCAAACAGGGTGGTGGCGCTCGCTATGCGCAGCAGCTGCCGTGGGTGGGTCTGGTTCTCTGCTCAAAATAAAACGTTTATTCTCAATGTTATGTGCTCAAACTTCGAATGGGTGTGCATGTAAGGCTCATGGTGCTCGCACAGGGTTTATATCACAGATATTTAGTGGACTCTTGTTAATTCGAACTTGTAGGGACCTCTGAATTTTGTTTGAATTATCAGAAGTTCTCAGATATACGACTGTGACTGAAGTGACACCACGCATTATGATTAGGCATTGATGTTATCAGATTTTAAAATTTTTAAAATATTTTTGATCCCCAACTGCCCACAGTGAACAGAAAGCAGTGGTGTAAGGTGCACAAGTTTATTAGCCATTTACTGCTGATCATACCTTTTAAATAAATCGTGAATTGCCAACTGCCTCTTTACTATTTGTGTCATCAGCATAAAGCTCTCGATATCTGTTAAGAAGCATCACAGTTTACCGTGCATGTGCTTTGTTTCAAACATTTGTTTACTAGAAAAGCCTTTTTTCTTGAAGGCCTGAGGTGCCTATTTTTCATTTTTAGACTGTTAGGATTATATAAGCACCCAAACTTTTAAGTAGTAGTGGTAAAGCAGCTGATATTTTTTGGTAGGGAACCACTAAAAGTATGAATTAACCGAATAATGGAGTTTGAATTAAAGGGCTTATAAATACATTAAAAAATTAGAGGGCCAACCAAAAAGTTGAACTTTGTTTAAAGTACCGGAAGCCTGAATTATCAGAGTTTGAATTACCGCGAGTGTTCTGTAATCGCTAAAGACGTTACCCTGTCTACCCAGAACATATCCAGATCATATCATGCAAACTACCCAGTTACCCCAAAACTATCGTGCATGCAAAGAACATGACACCGAAAGAATACTAAAAACATCGTGTTTGATGACCTACTTTATTAACAGAGAAACCAATAGGTTCACCTGTGGCACATACTCGTATTCGAGTGGCACATACCCGTCTATCGCGTCCCACAAAACCCGAACCGAAACTAAACAATCTGCACAACAAATACGAAAACACATGTGTAAACAACCCACCTCATGTGTAATAAACTGTACCGGCAGCACAATAATACATGATCACCCGTGCAGTCCGTCTGTCTGTGCACCCATGCATCTGTCTGTTCGTTCATATGTAAACATGTCCGTTTGTTCATGGGTTTGTTCGTGCATTCGACCATCCTTTTACTAGTTTGCGACCTCAAAGTTAGATATTATATAATTTATATACTTTAGGACCTCCAGTTTCACCTACTGGTCATCATTCACTTCGTGGAGATGCATTTATTTTTCTCAATGCTGTTGAATTAAAATTACCAGTGTCTGTTTGTGTCATTTTTTGATTGATATAAACTGTCAATCACCTTCAGCGCATTGAGCTCTACTACAGTTGATCTTAACCCGACGTGATGGCTGTATCGTAGGAGTACATATATAATGTTTATGAAACTGAATAGCTATCACTGCATACGCAATCGATTCCTCATGAACATTACGGTCTATTTGAAAACCAGTTGCGAGACCTGGCGTGACTCTGTCATAGAATGCTTGGTTGCCACGCAGAAGGCTGGGGTTCAATTTCTGCTGGGACCTTGACATATTTTCTTTATATTCATGGGGTCAATGCAGCCGATCTTAGGTTTTCCCTAACGCTTGTGCGTTTAAATTACCCGTGTGTGTTCTCGCCATTCCTGGGTAGATATGAAGTTTCAATCGTCTGGGGCACATACCCGCATTCAAGTGGCACATACCTGCTCGTGTATACGAGCCACTGTTTCGTGGAAAGTGTTTGACGACACATGCGATGTTATTGTGACATAATTCATGTCATGAGCTGCGAGGCGTATTTGTCAAACCATCTTACCCACCTAAACTAATTTTGGTTCATTCCAAGTGAAGGTGGGGATCAAGATAGCACCTAGACGTAGGCAGATAGATAGATACGCAGATAGATACCCAAAAGTGCTTTGCAGTATTCAAAGAAATGCTTTGCATTTGAAAAGATGATGTTGAAGGTAATAAATTCCACTCTGTAACTGTTCGCGAGGGAGGACGAGTATTCATGCACATTAGTTCTCACAAATACAAGCTTTGTATGGTGACTGTTTGATCTCGTGTTTTACAAGAAGGCATGTATGAAAAATCAATGATGATTAAACTTTTATGCCTGAATTCCCCTTTCCGTGATCTTGAGAGACTGTTCAGTTTACATGAAACTTAATAATAAGTTTCAAGCATACTTGATTTGAATTTCGAATCACCGATGTATTGACTGTTTCATAGTTCCTTTAAAGTTTTCCGTAGGTGCCTGGGGCTTTTTTTCTGTGTCCATTTATTTCAAATTTATTAGCTGTTTTTTTTCATCATGCGCTACAAGAGGCTGCTTATGTATGCCAGTAAACCAGTTTGAACTAGGAGAAATCTATTTTTCTGACTGTTTCTTGCTTTTGCTCTTTCCTTTCTTCTGCAGCAGAGATGTGCTTACGTAAGAATGGCATATTATTTCTTTTTTTGATGGTGCCATCTGTACTTGCATGTGCTTTGCTTTCTGTGGTAATCTTTTCAGTTGTGGCTATCCCTACATTTGTCTCTTACGGATTTTAGCATGCTTTGCGTTTTGGTGCATTAATATTGTTTACACTTTACTAACTTGAAGGGGTACTGACACAGGAAATTTGGCGTCGCGTTTTTCTGCTGCAATGAATTGCTGTAGGGCTGTTAGTCATGACATGACACATTCTTTGCTGCAGCATGTGATAGATAATTAATTATAGGCCCCTCATTATCGATCAGTTTTCATTTCGGTTTGAGAAAGTTAAAAAAACTCGGTGCAACTGTCGCCACTTAGGGTGTGCAACTCTTGACCACGTCAGCACACAGGACTATGACGCACTTCCACATGATCCGCATCAAGAATTACTTTCAAATCGGAAACCACACTGGAATGTCGCCAAACAGGAAACTTTCCAAGCGTGCGCCACGGCCACGCACTCGTAACCAGCCGCCAAGAAATATAGACTTCGGGAACTAACGGGGCAAGGAAGGAAATAGGGGGAAAAGAACGGCAGGGAGGTTAACCAGCCTATAGGCAGCCGGTTTGCTACCCTGCGCATGGGAGAGGGATGGGGGAGATGAAAGATAGAGAGCAGAGAGGGAAGAGAGAAACAGCACATTCGGCAGCACGCGCACTCAGTCATAGTCCAGTCTTGTCTTTCCCGGTGTGTGACATTGCTGTTACAGTCGCTTGTTCAAGTCCGTGTCACGTAGGAATTTCAACAGAGCTTTCGTCGCCTTCTGTAGCAATGTCTTCTCTCGGGCACTTGACAGAATAGTGTCCACAGACATTTGGCTGTTGTCGATGCGCGCAAAAGCGGACGCCAGTGACTGTCTCTGGATTTCATACAACGGACAGTCACACAGGATGTGGTGTGTGTAGCGTCTCTTCGCAATGACAGGCATTGCAGACAGCGTTGTCGGCCATTCCTATGACAAAGAAATAAGATTTTGTAAATGCCACTCCTGGCCATAAGCGATGAAGAAGGGTGACTTCTCTTCGGTCGAGCCCAGTGGGCATGCGGAGAGCCATCGAAGAGGACAGGTGGTGTTGACGATTCGTATCGATGCTTGGTGGGCACCATAGTGAAAACTTGATTTCACGCGCAAGTCGTCAAAGATTACACGCAGCATCGGAAACGCGGCAAAAGAAAAATGGCGGCTATGACGTCATGATAACTTGTTTTGTTAACCGCCGCGTGGTGACGTGAGGGAAGTAGGGGGTCACCTCGGGGTCACCTTCGAGGTTGTTTATAGCACTATGGAGTCGGTCGCTCACGGAAACTTCAAAATTAATTTACAATACCTTCCAAGCTTCATTCGCTGTTGATATCTTGCACATGATATACAAATGTTCACGAGAATTGATCCCACAGGCTATCCCCACCCCCAATTTCGTGTCAGTACCCCTTTAAGACAATGTAGCAGGTTTTATCACTGGCTGGTATATGGTCACCTTCTGAAGCGAGTGAAATCAAAGGAAATATGTGTTTGCTCAATTTAGTGGCGCAGTAAAGAACCATGACCAGCTGAAATTTATCTGGTGCCTTCTTCTGCGATGTCTTTCAGTTACAGCGTTGGTTGGGTCATTACGCTCTACAATTCTCTCGAAGCCCTTATAATTGACTTGGCTCTTTACTCACTGTACTCATGTGTGGTTTAGGTGCGCGATCACTGAACATGAGGTTGCGCACTTCTGTCCCAGCTGTGGTGCCCACATTCCAATTGCTGAGAAATGTATCTTTACAAGTGTTTTTGCACGTAGTTTGGCTCTTATTTGTAGTTTTCAGTTGACTTCCATTGCAGCTGTGTAAGAATGGGCTTTTTTTCTCACTGATTTAGTTTTAGTAAATATCCTGTAGGATGAACAGAGGCCTACAGAATGTGAAAAGTCATGAGGTGTTCTGTTCATCTGTTATATATGTAATCGTTTTTCAATAAAAATTCAGTTGAAAGTCGGCGCTGGTCGGCGTCCACTTCCCGTCTTCGTACGTGTTTTTCGCGCTGTCGGCGACGATGAATCTGCACAAACTTGCCCTGTTTTCCATCTTTTACTTAAGGTTTAAAAGAGCCTTGCTGAATGCAAGAACTTGAATGTACTTTGCTTTAGGCACCCATCAAACCACTTCATAATTAAATCTTTTGCTTCACTACAATAACGACAGGCAGCAGAAGAGTCGAGCCAACGCAGAATACCGAGCCCTGGTGTTGGGCTCGCAGCCGGCAGTTCCCAGGCGCAAGCCAGGTGTCTACGACGGAGTGCCCCTGTCCCGCAAGGACATCCAGGAGGTGAGGCAGAGACAACTGGCACTGTGCCGCAGGGATTCACTGGAATATATGCTTCCGTGATTTCAGATGGTGGTGGCATGCAACACATTGGCTAGCTGTTCATGCTGTGTAGCAAATGTGTAACCACGTTAGCTTTTCTGTGATGAACTCTGACTGCTCGGGGCTGGCACACAACAGCAAGAACAGAAGAACGAACACCGACAAATATGTTTTCTTTATCTATGTACCATAGCGGTATAGTGGTCATGGTGCTCGACTGTCGTTCCGAAGATTGCAGGGTTAAATCTCGGCCACAGCGGCTGTACTTATATGGCTGTATTTCTATATGGAGGCATGTGCACTTCATAGGTGCATGTTAAAAAAACACCATGGGGTCAAAGCTTTCAGACCTCTGATCTATGGTGTCTCTTGTCTCTTGTAATCATATTGTGGTTTTAAGATGTAAAACCCTAACATCTATTACAGTTGAACTCCTTTGTAAGAGACCCTGATGTAAAAGAGAAGTGTCTATAAAATATATCTAGGGACCTATATTGAAATAGTGGTTTTAGAAGAAAATGAATGTATCGTATCCTGTTTGTAAGAGGCATCTCTTCTATAAAAAACAAAAATTGCTCTCTACTGCTTGTCTATTATAAAAGAATTCATCTGTATAATATTTCGTCTCTCAGTTTTTTTGTACATATGTACACTAACCGCATACCACAGTGTACAAAAACATTTTTTTGCCAACTTTTCTTTTTTTCTTTCATCATGTCTTTTGTTTATTCTGATTGTCTTTCATATATGTTTTGATGTTGAGAAAATGCTTGTAAAGTGGCTGATTTGCGATGTTTCTCTGTTGGTTGCTTGTGCAGACGCTGGTGCCACTGCAGCTGGACAGTGGCATCACCGTGGCAACAAAGGAGAGCATAGAAGAGCTAGCTGAATACCTGGCCAAGTTCACCCGTGCGCTAGCCGAGCGGCCACACAGGTACGAAAGGGCGTTGGTCGGTTTGCTGTGGCACCATGCCCGTTTCTTTCTTTTAAATGTGAAGTTTTTTAGGCTCTTAACGCTAATATCTCGCATAATGCATGCTCTACAACATGCCTCTTGATCTTCCACCTTCGAACGAGTTATCAGTAGTTGTAATCCGCTGAGAATCGATTTTATGAAATACGCAACTCGCAAAAGATATTTCTTTCAAGAACATCCTGTGAAAGAGTTTGGAAGGGGAGGTCATGGCACAACCCCCTTTCTCCTCCAACTCTGATCAGTAAACATTGAAGAGGCTCAAGAAGACTAATGCATTGAAATATGTATGAACAGAGTTGGGGGATTATAAATGTAGGCTGATATAGGGCTGATAGTAATGCCGATAGATGAGTAGACAGAACCATAGGATGGCTATGAAAGGTGGAGCTCCACAGATCTCTGGGTTGTAGGCCCAGCACGCTTCCACTGCGCCACCCTGATGCACACGATGAAAGGTGGAGCTCACTCAGACTTAATCAGGAAATTTATATTGCGTTAGGGGTTCACTTAGACTCAGGCTCGCTAACGTTTTTCACAACCGAACTCGCTCAAACTCTACAGAATATTACTCTGTCTACAGTAATATTCTGTCTAACACTTCAAGGATGACAAGGTGCGTTTGACAAAGATAGGTCCTTCTATCGAAACAACGGCCAGCCTGTCTGACGCTCTTCCACTGTTTACTCTGATTATCCACTATATGTTTCCATCTGCCGGCTCCCATTTAGATTTGGGAAACCTTTAGGTGTGCATATATGTACATGATTGCTTCTTGAAAGTGCTGCTTGTGTGGGAGCAGGTACGCTTGCTTCGTGAATCACATAGTTCTCTTAAATAAGCTATTGCGCGGCCCCCATATACCTGACTTACGATAAATAATTTATGAGAAACCGCATGGGGAATCCTCGTGTTTTCACACTTTTGTGCCCCCAACTACACAGGGAGGCCAAGCAGAGCCGTCCACTGCAACACCTGGCGCCTGGCTCACTCTCCAAGCACGACAGCCTCAGGCGCACCTGGCAGGCACAGCTGGAGCAGTTTGCCAGCGTCAGTAGGGACGTGGCCGAGGCCATCGTCTGCGAGTATCCAGCGCCAAAGCTCCTCCTGCAGGTAGAGAGTTCATTTCACTCACACTGTGGCCACAGGGCAAACATTAACCATGCCCGAGGCTGTAAGGTAGCTAACTGGGCTTTTGGCTCTGCTTGACATTAAATCACTTTCTTCGTTAACGCCTATGAGCTTGCTCAAGGACCTGCATTAAAAGTAGTGCTCTATGGCTTGACAAAGGCCTTGTTCCACATCTGGCTGTTTTTGCAGCTATCCGGGGGAAAGAGTAAAAAGAAACTAGCTTCGTTTATTTTCGGTGAATGAAACAAGTATCTCAACTTCGGTTATGGCTCTATATTCAGAAACAAAGACAAGCGTTTTCCTTAGCTGGCATCAAATGTGGTGCACACACAGTCAATGTTTTTAGGCGTCTTTGTTTTCGTTTTAGTGGCGATATTATCGGCTTTCACGTGCTGCCTGCAGTATAGCAAAAGCTGGAGAAATGGCGAGATCGAATTTGTGGCCCCTGACCCACCTTCCCCACTGTGTAAACTTGTGATCATGCCTCATTATTACAAACGGGATCTAGAGCATGAGCTTATAATGAATGTTTGAGAAGAATCTAAGTGCAGTGTAGTGAGCGGTGTAAAAAAAAGCTGCGAGGATGGTCAGGTTGACCGCAAAGCAAACAGGTAATGTTCTAGTTAGGATTGAAAGGTAGAAATGAAGTAATAAGTATAGCATAATATGTAACTCATAAAACAGATAAGCATCAATCTATTACACAGTTGAACATTTTTATAAGAGACACAGCTGTGCCCAAGAGCGAAATAGAGGTTCATCATAAAATAAGAACAAAGTACCCTGCTTATTATAGGCACCTCACATCAGGGACAAAAACTAGTACACTCATACCTTAATATAATGAACACTGATAACTGATATAATGAAGCATTGGTTTGAACGAAATAAATGAAAATATCTTGCACTCGATAGTATTAAAAATAGCTTTTATAATGAATTTTGGGATCTAACAAACTTACCGTATCTGCTAGAATCTAAGCTAACCTCGATTCTAAGCCTACTTGCAAAAGTCTGAAGCCTGAACGGGGGTGGGGGCGGACCTCGAATGTAGGTCGAACGAAATAGACCGCGTTCAGAAACAGAAAGAATATATTGAACATGAAGATTAAACAAAGCAGTTGGTTCATGATGCAAGTGACTCGAGAAACATCAGCCGCTAGTCCTGTTGCTTGTTTGTTTACTCGTTTTTTTTTCATGCTGTTTCTAGTTATTTGGATTGTAAAGATGCTGTTCTTGTCGATGCCGCACTCACTCCGATTCATCGTCGCTGCTTCCTTTATCGCAGACTTCTTTGTCGCTGACTTTTAACAGTGCACGATCCTCAGTGCCATCAAGTGCACTGGATGTGCCGCACTTTTTGAAAAAGCACACAATCAAAGTTCCTAGGATGTCATCCCACGTTGAAGGACCTACAGCGATGCATTTTTTTCATGCACTTCAAAGTCTTGCCCAACTTAAACGTTGGACAACGACTCCACGGCCAGGACAACTTTTCTTTTATATGTGGCACTACAATGACACTGCATGTTTGGCACCATTGAGCTACGCCACACACAGACCACTCGAAGCGCTACTTGAATTGGGAAACGGCTCGCCTCAACACTCACCACAAAGTTTAAAATGGTGGCCTCACGTGTGTTTTTTAAACTAGGTGTTGGCTTGGCTACTAATGACTACAATACCGTCTAGGTGGCGCTAGTTCTGCACCACTCTTCTCAATGAAAAATGCCGCGTTTTTCGAAATCCTTCAATCTTACCCGACGCTGAAGTTTAATACAGAAAAATTTGAAAAAAAAAAAAACTATCAGTCTAGATTTGAATAAATATAGTACTTTCTTGTAAGATGCAACTTTGTTCAATTGTAGTTACATAACGGGCAATGACTGAAAGAAAATGCAGTTCGATTAATTGATGTATGTGGTTTAATGTCCCAAAACCACTATATGATTATCAGAAACGCCGTAGCGGAGTGCTCCAGAAATTTTGACTACCTGGGGTTCTTTAATGTGCACCCACGTCTGAGCACACGGGCCTACAGCGTTTATGCCTCCGTCGAAAATGATGCAGCCGCTGCTGGGATTCAATCCCATGACCTGCGGGTCAGCAGCTAAGTACCTAAGCCACTAGACCACCGTGGCGGGGCAAAAAATGAGGTTGAGGACTGTGGAGAACTGCATGGTATGATCATGGTCCTTTAATACTTTTTTTGGTCGTGAAACTCCCGCGTCACTCAATGGGAGAGCTTCATACGCTGCCTGCACTTTCCACCGCGCTGGCGTTGATAGAGGGGCGAGGGAAGCCGGCTCGGCCGGCTGCTTCCCAGCCAATGCAGAAGAAGGCGACAGGTGGAAACGTGCGATCCCGCGACAAGAGACTGCTGGATTTTCGCTCGACTCAAAGAACGCTTGCGTGTGTGAAAAACATTTCGACACCAGTGACATTGTATGTGCGAACGTGTGCACTGTGAACAGAGTCATCGTTTTGCTTCTTCGAGAATGACCGAGACTGGTGGAAAACGCCGTACCAAAGGATTTCCGAAGGTTCGCCTTCTTACCTCTTCAAAGCAAAACAGTGGTCATGTGCAACGAAGCACCCACCTCTAAAAAAGCCGCGAAACCTTTCTCCGGATTGTGATGCAACATTTGCGAATGCAGACGTCTCCAGTGCAGCCGACGAAGAAATCGATAGTAAGTCTGGCACAAAGCTTGCAAGTATCCTATCCACTCACTACGCTAACCAAATTGGTTCCTTTCCTTATAAATTTTGCGCTTCCTCACTCTGTGCAGATGTTCTGAGAACTGAGAATCGCAATTACTACGCTGACACAGAGTGTCAAACAGAGATCACCGTTTGTTCAGCATTGGAGCTGCAAGAGTGAAGGCCCAACTTTGCAGCATGAAACAAGGGTTAAATTATGCCAGCGAAACTTTTTTCAGTGATTTTTGTTGTGTCGTTCACTCCATCTCGCAACATTCAACCACAGTTTATGCAATGCAGATTTAAATAAACTATGTGCCTGTCTTCACAGCAGTTAAGAATTCTTGACGAGCGCCAGTAATTTCAGCAAAAAAAAATGCCGGCATGTTTGTCTACATTTGCTTGCAAGGCATAGCGTAGTTGCTAAATTCAAAACGTTACCCACTGCTAGGTAAGTGGTGCGCAGATTTGTTTCCGTTAGGCAGAAATGTCTCGCACATAAAAAGCTGAAGTTCAATTGAAAGAGATATCCAAGTGCATAAGAAAAATTTCTAGAAATATTCAAAAAGAGCAATGTAGTAGTTTCATGTACAACTGATTTGTTTTAACTGAACAACTGGGTTGAAGGAAGATCCTGGTTGATTTCTATGTGCGCGTAGGAGGAACAGGGTGGCTAATTAGAAGGCAGACTCAAATGTCGTAGTCATTAGAAGAGTACATGGGAATGGATTAAAAAAAAAAAAACCCTGTATATAAAAACTAGACTGCGTTATCAAATCTTCATGCATAAAACCAAAAGCTTTTGTTTCGAAATAGCACGCAGTGCCCATATCTGGCAGCGCACAGCAGTTTCATCTCATTTTTAAATTTTTAAAATCAAGGGCGTAAATCATGACACCAAATAAAAAGAGAAAAGAACACAACTTGAGCATCCCTTTCCGTCTTGCGGTTGTCTCAATCTGAGCTTTTACTTTTTCGGCTTTATCCTAAGGATATTTCTCAAAAGGTACTTCAATCTTACTAATGCCAAGTGACCCTGATATACAGATTTGTTTATTAGCACGCGAACTTTTATTGGCTGCTTCTTGATGCCCTATAGAATAAAGTGACAATTATTCAGAAAACGAACATTACGTGGAACCAGATCATGGCTGCTCTGCAGCCATGCTCTAGCGCAAACTATGTTAACCTTTCAGTCATCTAGAACCAGTCGCACTGTTCATTTTAAGCCCGAAAGTGACTGTGCAGGAATTGAGAAATTTATGAACGTTACAAATGCGCGTCAATTGATAGATGGACTCGGTTGAAACATTGCCAGCAATCAAGGACTTAGGCAATTTGACAACGCGCATCATGGGCCACTTTGAAAATACTAATAGCTGCTATGATTTGTTAGCGAGAATACTGAGAACGAAAATATCTGAAGATGTGTATTTGATAGAAACACTTCCGCGAACGCGCTACAGCCCTGCCAAGCGCGGCCGATCGATGCTCTCCTGCTTACGGTGGCGCCTATGGTGGCCACTTTTGTACCCAAATGAAACTTTCGTGGGAGTTTCACGACCAGAAAAAAGTATTAAAGGACCATGGTACGATCTAATGGCAAAAATTTGTAGGCATGAGGTGCTACCAGGTGATGCAAGACATATGTGAGGAAAGATTGCTGGAAGAGGCTTTTGTCCTGCAGTGGACATGAATTATGCTGACAATATGGTTCTGTTAAAGAACGGACTCCTGCATTTTCCCTTCAATGGGCATTAATGACCAGCAATTATATATATTTTACATGCAATAAACTGACTGTCTGATGGATTGACCGATTGATTTGTAACTATGATCTCGGGACTGGGCTGGAATACTGTGTTATGTTGGTGTGCCAGCGAATACATGCTTTTTCAGGCGTACCAAGACTGCAAGGAGCGTGCAAAAGGAGAAACGCTACTGGCGGACATCCAGGTACGGACACCGTTGCCAATTATCTCTGGCCGAAATAAATTGGCATGAACAATATCTATTCGAATTATAGAAACTTAGATACACGCATCAAAAAATAGAAGCTTGAGTCAAACTACACTGTGTTATAAAAATCCTTTGCACATGTACTATGTGCAATGTGGGCATAATGGATGTGCATTTTGCCAGTCCAACATAATTCGGGCTTCTCTGAAACGTCCTTGGATGCAGCGGTTGTTCATATTTTAATATGGCCATTGCAGCCTTACACTTTGGCCTCTGTCTTGTTGGTGCTATCTTGATAGACATGTAGGCTGAAGTGAATTTATTCTATCTTGGTAGTGCTACTTGTGTGTACTTTAATCTGACACCAAAGGTAAATGCCTGATCAGTTTAGACAGGCGAATTAGTCTTTAAGAACCCTATTGTAATCAGTCTAGCATAATAGGTTAAAAGAGGAAATGAGTGTCACAGCTTTACTTTTTAAACACATGCCAAAGATAAAGATACATTGTTGATGCACTGCAGTAATGTGATAGATTTCGAAGTGTTTTCTTGTGTTTTGGCTGTCTGCCGACAGACGAAATTGCCAAAAAAAAAATATGGTTGCACCCATCGCAGCTTATGCCATCCACTTCGAATTTAACAAGTTGTTATCGGGCACTGTGTGACCCGTATTATAAAATTATGCCTGTATTAGCCTTAAATTCATGTGCTAATACTTCAACAGAAATACTTTAACAACTGTATTGTGCTAACTCTAAAACTTGTTATATTTTCAATGCATCAGGCTTAGCAGGTGAAGCTCAACAAATGGCTTATCTCGCGAATAACCTCAAGTAGTACCAGATGCTTTGTCCTCGATGATGGTTTCATTTATTTGTTGCTGCCAGTGAGCACTGCGGACCAATAGCAAGTGCAAGTTTGAATCGAAGCGGGCAGTCGCGTCTACATGGCCGTTGCCATGTTGATTTGTAAGTACAGTTACCGGTGATGCCTGACACCGCAATTATATGAATACGACATGAATGTGAAGAAGAATAAACATATTGCACATTGATGTGATGGAACTGCATATGCTTTAACCGGGTGAAATGCAAGATAATTATATCTGGAACAATGTCTTGCTGCACAAACGGGTAGCTTGCTTACACCCCACAACCTTTGCGGTGCTGAACTATGGGTGGTGAGATGGAGTATAGCATGGCAGACATATGTTATGGCGATACAAAATGTTTTGTATGGCCCTATCCTTTGGCAGACAAATTTTGAGAGGGGTACATGCTTGGTGCACCACCTCCAGGCTCTGCCCTTGCTTTAAAATGTTGCAGACAAGCTAGCTGCTGCGTTTTCTGAGCTATGCACCGATTGCAGGTCCGGAGAGGTGCGGGAGCGCTGCAGTCAACGCGCCGTGTTGGACCTGTTATTTCGGGCCGCATCTACCGCTTCTTTGTGGCGATGGACCAGAATGCCTACTTTGATTGAGCCGGCTTTTCTATACGAGGCCCCCTCTTGGGAAGCAGCTTAATGAGACATTCGAGTACAACAAATGGCTCAACTTTGGGCACTTTGTATTTGTAGCAATGTAACGAGGAATTGCTACCTGCTTCTGATTTTGTTGTATGGTCATCTTTGAAGCTATACGTGCCAGTTTTATCATATGCTATGAATGCCAAGGGTAGTTTATGGTTGGCAAGCAGTAGTGGCATGCGGCTGTGCGTTCCATAGGTGGTGACTATGCGTTCCATTGGGGGCGGCTGTGCGTTTCATACGTGGTGGCTGTGTGTTTCATAGGTGGCAGCTTTGTGTTCCGTATGTGGCTGACTGCTTGTTCCACGGGGGCTTGCTGTTCTGCCACATGTGGAACCCACAGCTTGCCTCTGATCCATCGGCATATTTGAGGCATACAGCACGGAAGCCTTCCAGTTGCCTTCTTTGGCTGGCTGACGTGATCCATAGCTTTCTCTGCTCACCTTGGAGTTAACGAGTTTGTGTACTGGTCTGAATGCTTCAGTGAAAAAGGCATTTGTTGCTGCTTGCTGAAACAATGTAAAAATTTTTGTTGCAGTGTGCTCATATGCAATATGTGTATGCTTTAATTATTGACCAGCTTGTTGTTTCATTGGTGTAAAAAGTGAGTTAAGTTGCATGCATGTAGTATTTTTAAGAGGTGCAGGTATTTTTTGGTAGAGGCTCGGTATATGAGCCGGTCAGGGTGCTATGATTGTTACATTTAGTGGTGCTGGTTTAACGAGATTAGTTTTTTTCTGCCTATTATGATGGTTCGTAGGTATAGCAGACAAGGGCAAAGTGATTTTTTTAAGCTGTCTTAATTTATCACGGATTCATCATGGCCTTGTTAAGTTTACAAATGTCTGTGCGCAGTTGTTTTTTTTTTTTCGCCTTAACACTCTACCGTTATTCATTGTGTGCGTGTACATTGCTTGCATGCAGGAGCATTTTTTTCTTACAAGGGGCACTCAAAATGTAAATAATGCTGTAAATAGTTAACTAGTGAGGTGTGGCACTATGTGTGTGTTTTGCACAATGTGGCATTTTGTAAAATAGTTTTATAACGAAAATGAGAGGTAATTATATAATATGCTCATTATGCTGAGAAATTCTACCTTTTCTAGAGCTACTCGGAGAGGCATCATTTTAAGCCTAGTCTTGAGATTGTACTTTTCATTTTGACAATTGCTAATTTTAGATTCGGACCTTTAGTATGATGGCTATGTAATAGAGTGCTGGTGTTACTTTATAGTGTTTATAAGAGGTGAAGGTACTTTTGGTAGAGGCTCGTTATATGAGGCGGTCAGGGTGCTTTGATACAGTTAGTGGTGCTGGTTTAACGAGATTAGTTTCTTTTTGCCTATTATGGTGGTTCGTGGGTATAGCAGACAAGGGCAAAGTGATTTTTAAACTGTCTTAATTTATCACGGATTCATCATGGCCTTGTTAAGTCTATAACGTCTGTGCTCCGTTGTTTTTCTTGTCTTGGCACTCTACCGTTATTCAACATGTCCGTGTACATTGCTTGCATGCAGAAGCATTTTTTTCTTCCAAGGGGCACTCAAAATGTAAATAATGTTGTAAATAGTTAACTAGTGAGATGTGGCACTATGTGTGTGTTTTGCACTGCATGGCATTTTATAAAGTAGTTTTATAACGAGAATGAGAGGTAACTATATAATTTTCTCATTATGCTGAGAAATTCTACTTTTTCTAGAGCCACTCGGAGAGGCATCATTTTAAGCCTAGTCTCGAGATTGTACTTTTTATTTTGACAAATGCTAATTTTAGATTAGGATCTTTACTATGATGGCTATGTCATAGAGTGCTGGTGTTATTTTACAGTGTTTATACTCACTTAGAGTAATTAAAATTGTGGAATTGATGCTTTTATGTACATTAGTAACAGTCTCAGCGCCATTATAGACAGTTAATATTAACGTGTGAATGTGTCTTGCAATACTTAAGGTAAAGGACGCAACCTACGTAGACGAAGAAAGGAGGGGACAGGACAGAGAGTCACTTGTACTGTGTCCTTTACATTTATTCCACATCAACCAACTAGCCCAACAACACATTCTAGTTGGCTTGCAATGTAGCTCGAATGTTTTCTTTTTAATTAGGCGGGTGTGAACTTTTTTTTTTAGTGTAAGGTTGATATGTTCGTAACATGGTTACAGAAATGTTCTTTAGAAGCTCTTATTTAGCCCACACAAGCACATACATCAAAAACTCGCTGAGGCTTTTGTGTGTACACCCAAGATGACTGATGATGATGGTCCTCTCATACTGCTGGCACTCGCCCGCAAAGGGGGTCAGCCAAGAACTGGGCGGCAGAATCTTTAAGTTAGTGGATTATGTATCTAAAAACATATAATGGTAATTAAGTAAAAAACAATAACAAAATAACTAATCATAAGTACTGTATAAAAATGCTACACGAGCCAGCGGTCGGGCAATCAGGTAAGCTCGGAGTCAAAAATAATAAGAATATATACTAGCAAGGCAATCTGGAAAATGAAAGCCTTCTTATTCTTAGTGGATGCATTGATACTTCCCCACCTCCTTCTGAAAGCTTTCTGCACCCAGCATGCTTTTACTTCAACTGCCTCCACGATTTAAGGCACAGCACCTGCTTTTGCCCTGCCTCCGTGATGACGTCACGGAGGCAGGGCACGAAAAGTTCACAATGCCACCGTGATGTCGCGTGACGTCGCGGTGGCATTGTGAAATTTTCGCAATCTGTGACATCCTCATGGTGTTCTGCATTACTCGTGTTGTCCCAGACGCCACGAGTCACTGGTGGTCAATTATTGCTTTTGACGAGGCATTAAGGCTTTTGCCAGAAGTCGTGGGTTCGATCTCGGCTGTGGCAGTGCATTTCGTTGAAGGCGAAATGGTAGAGGCCCCATGTACCATGTGACGTCTGTGGACGTTAGAGAACACCTTATGGTCAAAATTTTTGGAGCCCTCCATTATGCCATTTCTCTTAACCATATTGTGGTTCTGGAACATAAAAACCCAGATATTATTGTCATCTAAAGCTTTCCCTTTAATATCTATACTGAGCGAGTGCAATACACTGTAGCCGTCTTTTCATATTGCCTTTCTGATTAACAGTTCATTAAGGCAAACAATTCGCAGATCCCATGTACAGTGAGAATCGATGATATGCGAAGCAGGAATTAGAAAGATTGATATGTCACTTTAAGATCATCACAATGTTACGAGGTTGAGGTAAATGATGCCTTACATGACTTACGTGTCATGATTATCATGTTTGGATGTGTCGTTTACCTTCGTCATTTATTCTCGTCACTTGTTACTAAACTTATATGTGAAGCTAGCGAAACAGCCGCGAGCACACAATGAGCATGGTATGTTGTCATGTGCTGTGCTTATGTGACACGCTTCTCAAGATTATTATGTTTGCACCAGTCATATACTTTCGTCCTCCATTGACGTCAAGTAACACCAAATTTGGTATATGTGGACCTAGCAAAACGGCCGCGTGCGCATCATGAAGGACACAGTATGCTCGAATGTAGCGTTGACACGCGCATATGCTGGGCACAGCGATGCTACGGTAGCAAAACGCGAGCACTCTGTAGTCTGTAGCGGGACCAGCGTCCTTCGGCGCGGCCCGATGGCAACCGGCGCAAAATGTGACATGCTGCGTTTCACGCCGATGCGCTATGCAGACAATACTGCGTCTTCCTCTTTTCGTGACGGAGGGACGCCGGCTGTGCTGAAACGCGCATGCGTCAAGGCGACGCAGTGCGGCACATGCCTGCGAGTGTATGGCGGATGGGCGCCTGGGGTGGCAACGCCAGCGTGACGCGACGAAATGAACGCTAGTGAGCATGGCACTGCTTCGCGTCAAAATGTGTTGGCGCCTTGACTGTGGCATGTGGTCATGTTGTCAGATGACACGCACATTATGATAATCATGTTTGCGCCAGTCACATACCTTCGTAATGCATTGAGGTCATGTGATACCAAGTTCGGGATATGTGAAGCTAGCGAAACGGCCGCACGCACATCATGAGCGTGGCATGTAGTCATGTTGTTATGTGACATGCATGTCGTGATCATCATGTTTGGATGCGTCATTTATCTATGTCATCCGTTCGCATCGCGTAATACCAATGGTATATATTACGCTAGCGAAACGACCGCGAGCGCATCATGAGCGTGGAATGTAGTCATGTTGTTACATGCACATGTCATGATTTTCGTGTTAGGGTCTGTCGCTTGTGTTTGCCATGCAATCATGTCATTCTGGAAGGCGTGGGACGACGAGCAAAAGTTTCGCGCCGTCGGGCTGTAAGTTGCGGTAGTACAAAACGTCTTGAAGCAAAAACATGCTCAGTGAAGGATCTTTATGGCCTGATTGAAGACAGTCAATCATAGATAGCAGCGATAGATCTCGGCGTTGTTTGTCAGCTATGCGCAGCAAATCTGTTATGGCTAGGATGTTGGAATCGGCTTCCAATTCAGAGGAGTTGGGTGGATCAACAGGGTGCCGAGACAAACAGTCAGCATCGCTGTGAAGCTTGCTGGACTTGTACACTACCGAGAACGTGTACTACTGCAATCGCAATGGCCATCGCCCGAGTCTTCCTGTTGGATACTTAAGTGTAGACAGCCAGCAGAGCGAAAGGCGGTCTTTGATGACTTCGAATGGGCATATAGGTATAGGTACGGACGGAATTTTGCGATAGCCCAGACGAGTGCCAGGTACTCCAGCTCCGTAATGGAATAGTTCCTTTCCGAGTGAGAATGTAGGCGGCTAGCGTACGCTATGACACGGTTGGTGCCGTTCTGCGTTTGATAGACTACTGCAGTTAATTTTCTCCTCCTCGACTAGCTTCTAGACTAGCTAAAGAGGGAAGATGTTTGAGGTTGGGAATAGATCCCCTCGATGACTCGAGTGCACGGTGGCAGTGTGAAGGAAAAGCCGTAGTCCGGTGAGGAGACGCTTGATTGCAGCCTCAGGTGTCTGCCCGAGTCCAAGCCCGAACCTCCGCTCCCCATTTCAGATTCAAAGATCCTCTTTTCAACCCTCGGTTGAACAAAGGGTATTCACACAAGCCAATCACACGTTGGGGCTCGCATCATCACGACCAATTGCAAAAACACTTTCATAACTGATATTGCATTGGTAAAAACCAAGTTACCAAATACAACACGCAAAGGCATAGGTTCTCCGCGTGTCACACTCTCTCCCATGCCAGGACGTGTATCGGCCGGCCTCCGTCGATAGCCCTTCTCACGCTCGAGCTTCATCAGCTTTTTCATTACACGCCCCTTCATAGAAGCCTCCTTAAGCGCGGAGAGTACACCATGAGGCCCTGTGCGCTGACCAGGTGGGCACGCGACAGTAAGGCGCCCCATCATCCTTAACAGTCGGTAATGATGCATAGCGCGGGGAAATAAGCTCGTCTGCGTGCCGCCATCACGTCTTGGACAGCCCAGTGGTCGCGTCCCTGCGTCATTCTAAATGACACGCATGTATGCCAACAATGACTTAAACTCAGACGGCGGCACTTGGCCTGCTTCTTGCCAGACGCTCGTCCGAGTAAGCTTTCCTCTTCAAGTTCCAGACGGGGGCGACCTTCACGGCTCCGCTCGTGAACCGTGTGAACGAAGGAGTCTCCTTTCTTTCCCGTGCTCGGGTCTTCCGCGTTCGGAACCCATCAGCTTCGTTAGTTGACGGGTCAGGAGCTGGCTCCACGCTCTGCATCAGCCGCGTTAATTGCGGTACACACAACAAGCCGGTAATTGTTGCCTCATACTAACTACTGCCCTTGTGCCATGGCCACTTGCGTTGGTGCGAAGCTCTGTTCGAGCGGCTGGGTCAAAATGAGCCAGCACAGCTGGTGATGTTAGCGCAGAAATCAGAGGCGCAAAGCAATGTTTTTGGTCTTCACACCGCAAAAAACCCACATTCTTTCTGAGATCTGTGAGGGGCCGAGGAATTTCCGGGAAGTTGCTGACAAAACGGCGGAAATATGAGTAGAGCCCCAAAAAGCTAGGGAATTCTTGAGTGGAACGTCGGAACAGAAACTCACGTACAGCGCGGAATTTGTCATGATCGGGTTGTACACCAGTAGGGTCAACAAGGTGGCCAAGTAGTTTGATATGACGGCGTCTGAAGGTGCACTTCGACGCGTGAAGCTGGAGGCTAGCACAGCGAAAAACGTCAATGGCCTACTGACGTGGAAGATGGCTTTCAAAAGTTGGCGAGAAAATAATGACGTCGTCTAGATAGCACAGGCACGTAGACCATTTATAACCGCAAAGGAGGGAGTCCATCATGCGTTCAAAAGTTGCAGGTGCATGGCACAACCCAAAAGGCATGACTTTAAATTGATAAAGCCCGTCGGGTGTAATGAATGCTCTCTTCTCGGGATCACGGTCATCGACTGAAATTTGCCAATATCCATATCGTAGGTCCAGTGAAAAGAAATACTTGGCACCATGGAGGCAGTCGAGCGCATCATCAATTCGAGGTAGAGGATAGACGTACTTCTTGCTTATTCGATTGAGATGACGATGATCGACGCAGAACCGCTAGGTGTTGTCCTTTTTTTAACAAGCACAGCAGGTGATGCCAAAGGACTAGTTGAGGGCTCAATGACGTCTTTGTCGAGCATCTTCTCGACCTCCTTCTGAACAATTTATCGCTCTTAATGAGGCTCATGGTAAGGACGCTCGTGAAGGGGACTGGCGTCCTCAGTGTCGATACGGTGGGCTACGACGCTAGTGCCGCCCAAGGAATGGTCGTCGATATAAAAAATGTCGAGATAAAAACTGGAAGACCACGGAGTCCTTCAACTTGGGATGGCAACAGGTCGTTTGAGATCATTTTGTCCAGTAAAACTCTATTCTGCGCGGCTGTGACAGGTTCAGCTTCGGTCTTGATGTCAGGAATGAAAGATGAAATTGTACATTGCTTCAGAGTGGAGAGTTCTGCTATGGTAATACGTTGAGGAATGACCTGGGTCGACACAGAGAAGTTGAGGACAGGAGAGAAGCGTATTGTCGCTAATCTTCTCTACAGTATGAGGAAGTATGATGTCTCAGGAAAGGGTCAGGTCAGTGAGTGGAGCTGCTATGTAGTCGCCATCGGGAACAGGTTGGAACGGTGACATAAAAAGCTACACAGTGGCCTGACGTGGTAATCGCAGACACTCAATGAACCGTAGACATGTGCGAGTTGCAGGATGGACATCAGAGTACAAAGACAACTCTAGCTGCAAGGTGCCAGTTGAACAATCGATGAGGGCTGAGTGTGTGGTCAAAAAGTCAATGCCGAGAATTGCGTCGTGTGTACAAGCGTCTAGAACTGCAAAAATGACCGAAGTGTGAAGGCCGGCAACAGTGACGCTGGGCAGGACACATACCAAGAACTGATGTTTGGCTGCCGTCGGCTACTCGACAGCAAGGGTAAGAACTTTATTCACGCTGGATCGAAGACCTGAGCTCATAACGGATATGTGGGCACCTGTGTCTACTATAACTGCAATGGCCAGGCCATTGATGAGAACACCAAGTAAATTTCGATTGTACTTAGTGGTCGTTAGAGGGTTTTCTGTCCTAGTTTTCAATGCAGCGCCACCCGCTGGAGCTGCATCTGTTAGTTTCGCGAGAACTGCCCAGAATACGCCGGTGACGGAGAGCGACGGCGTTGAAAGCAGCGGGCTGGCGACCCTGAGGTGGCGGCGAGCGGCTAGACCGAGTTCTTTGGGTGACAAGATCAGCGCAGGATGGCTCGGAGCGCAGCGTAGAACGCTAGGTGGGAGGTCCTGAAGGTGCTCGTCGGCAAAACAAGGTGGTATAACTGTCGTTCAAGCGCACGAATAAACGGGAAGGAAGAGAGGACAAACGCTTCCTCCTTTCCTTTCTCTCTATTCGTGCGCTTGAACTACAGTTATACCATGTGTAGAAAACAGATGGAAGATGGAGCTCGGAGGTGAGGAAGAAGAAGTAGCCAGGGTCATGCTCTGCATATTTTTTTTCTGTTCTGTCAACAATAAACCGAAGACGTATCGGTCCTGCGGTCTCTCTGGTCCTTCTGAAACATGGTGCCGTGACCAGGATGATCTGAAGACAGACGCACAGACTTCAACCCCATTCGCAACAACGGGTTGAAGAACGAAGCAGCGGCGTCTGGCTCAAGGACGAACCGTCAAGAGAAGGACCACGACCGACGACTGTTGGAGACGCACATAAAAAGGCAAGAGCTCTTTCAACACGTTTTAGGCATGAATAAAGAGGTCCTATTGAAGAAGCGGAAGACGCTTCGAGGAAATGTGACGACGCTTACGAGCGAAATCGATAAGAAGATAGAAGAAGACGCCGATCGAGCGCAACTTATAACGCTTCTGAACCAGATGAAGAGTGTGTCACAGACGCTAAGACAAGTTAATGAACAGATAGAACCGTTCATTGAAGAAGACGACGCGGAGGCAGAATTTGAAAGAGTTTTGCATTATGAGATGAAGATCGTCGCTGCAACGACAAAAATAGAGGAGCGATTACGCGAGTTAGAACAAGCGACGCAACTGACTACGAGAATAAACAAAACAAATTTGTATACTACATGCCGCATCAAGCAGTAATTAAGAAGGACCGAACAACGACAAAAATACGGATCGTCTTTGACGCATCGTCAAGCCAGAATCCAGGTGAATCCTTAAATGACAACTTGGAAAAGGGGCCAAACCTAAACCCCGACATCACAAGCTTGCTGATGAACTTTCGACATCACAAGATCACTATGTCAGCCGACGTGGAAAAAGCATTCTTGCAGATCAAGATACATGAAAATGACCGAGACGTACTGCGATTCATGTGGTGGGAAAGAATACCCAGCGAAGATATGCCAACCCCGAAGATAAAAACATGGAGGATGACGAGGGTTACTTTCCGAACTACACCAAATAGCTTCCTTCTAGCGGCCACGATTCACCGACATTTGGATAAATTCGAAGAAAAATATCCTGCAGTTGTGGCGCAACTCCGGAAAGGAATCTGCGTCGATGACGTTTTACTAGGAGCTGACGAATACTCGACATCGACAAAGATATACAAAGAAGTACGAGATATTTTTCGCTATGCGGGAATGAATTTAAGAAAATGGATTTCAAATGACGCCGAGCTAAGAAAACTCTTTGATGAAGAAGGAGAGGATCTGGATCGAGGGATAAGAAAGAGGGACAAATCAAGATTTTGGGACTGAAATGGAATTTCGTAGACGACGTGTTGAGCTTTCCCGACACTACATGGCGAAATGACAAGGACATGAGACAACTCTCAAAAAGACAGGTTTTGCAGGACACGGCAAAGCTATATGACCCTTTAGGTTTTTTTGACACCATTTTCAGTCAGAGCAAAAATATTGCTGCAAAAAAATTGGATAGATAAACTGAAATGGGATGACCCGTTACCAAGCCAGCATAGATCAGCTTGGAAGGACTGGTCGGAGGAGCTTCAGCACTTAGATGACTTCACCGTTAACAGGTGCTATGACAACAGACAAGCTGAAGTGAAAGCATCGACTCTACACGTGTTCTCCGATGCGAGTCCAATGGCATATGGAGCAGCAGCATACATTGTAACAATACTCCGATGGAAGCAATGAAGCCAATTTAATCATTGCAAAGGGTAGAGTCGCTCCAATCAAAAAAGATCACACTAGCAAGATTGGAGTTGTTGGCGGCCACAATATCAGTCAGATTGGCCAGTCATATAACCGAGAATTTCATCAGGAAACTGAGGAGTGTGAAATTCTGGACTGACTCTCAAATTGTGTTATGCTGGATAAAGTCAAACAAGACGAAAGTTCTGTTTGTTCGCAACCGCGCAGCAGAAATTAAGAGCAAGTCCAATGAGAGTCAATGGGGTTGTGTTAAAAGTGATGAAAATCCTTCGGATTTGATGACAAGGGGGATGAAGATGAAACGTTTGCTGGACAGTGAATTATTGTGGAAAGGCCCCACGTGGATAAGAATGAAAAACAAAGACCTGATTATGACATAACGCAAGAATCGGACATTGATGACAGCAAAGACGAAGAAAAGACAGTGGTATGCTTAACTACCACCACGAGTGAAGAAAATATAATTGATGTGAGCAGATTTGGATCATACAAGAAAGCGTTACAAGTTACCGCGTGGGTGATGCGTTATATAGGAAACCGACGAAAAGAAAGGAAAACAGGTTCGCTGACAGGAGAAGAATTGGACAAGGCAGAGTTTGTGCTGATAAAGCAGGAGCAGAAAACGCTACAAAATGCAGTGACACGAATGTATGACAACATGAATCTGTACGGCACGAACATCTTCGAAGATGATCAAGGTGTCCTGAGAGTAAAAGGGAGGATTCAGTGGAGTGATTTGAGCTTTGATGAGAAGCATCCTATTATTTTACCAAGAGAAAGTCACTTTTCAGAACTCCTAGTTCTGAACACGCATCAAGTAACAATGCACGGTGGTGTTGCGGCAACAGTGACACATCTAAGAACGAAGTTTTGGATTCTGCTGCCCGACAGATGGTGAAATATGTGATAAAGAAATGCATCACATGTAGGAGATTCAATTCTAGAGCAATGGCACAAGAAATTCCACCACTACCAGCTGACAGGATAACACAGACGAGGCCATTCGACACAGTTGGTATAGACTTTGCTGGACCGCTAAATGCTCGAGAGGAGAAAGGCGAAAAAGTTACAAAGTTTTACATTGTGATATTTACGTGTGCAGTAACAAGAGCCATACAATTGGAGTTGGTCAAGAGGATGTCATCAGAAGCGTTTATACAAGCATTCCGAAGATTCGTTGCTAGAAGAGGATTGTGTACAACTATTTGCAGTGATAATGCAAGAGCATTCAAAAAATCTGAGAAAGAGATGAACAAGATATTAAAGATGGAAGATGAAAGGGTTCAACAGTATACCAGTAACCTGAAAATAAAATGGAAGTTTATTGTAGAGTTAGCTCCATGATGGGGATGATTTTATGAAAGACTTATGAGAAGCTTTAAGACATCCATGGCAAAAACTATAGGTGATCGACTTTTGGATGAAGAACAACGGACTGTGGTTGTTGAAGCAGAAGGAGTACTTAACAACCGGCCTCTTATGTGTATGACGATCCTAACGAGCCACAACCCATCACACCGGCGGACGTTATAGGAGGCAGGCAAGCAATGAACAAGCAGGAAGAAAACAGACTCGGAGAATACAGTTTGCTGGATCACTGGAGTGCAAGAAAACGGGCAATGATAACATGGTGAACCAGATGGAAAAATGAGTACCTGAGGGAGCTTAAGTGTGCCAGCAGAAAAACAGAGCGTCACACAAATGTGCAAGAAGGATATGTACTACTGCTTGGAGAAGCGCGAAAAAGAACTCAGTGAAAACTCTGCAAGGTCGAAAAGATTTTCCCAGGCAAGGATGGACTAGTGAGAACATGCTTGCTTCGTACACCTGAAGGAAAATCGGTCAAGAGGCCGATTAAACTGTTGTATTCGCTCGAAGGTTGCTTCGGTTGAATCTGGCCGGCGGGAAGATGCAGGAAACAGATGGAAGATGGAGCTCGGAGGCGAGGAAGAAGAAATAGCCAGGGTCACGCTCTGCATATTTTTTCTGTTTTGTCAACAATAAACCGAAGACGTATCGGTCCTGCGGTCTCTCTGGTCCTTCTGAAACACCCTGTATATCCATGTATAGCCAGCTAGCCCGACTTTCGATTCTGTTGGAGAACGAGGTGGTGAATATTGTCCACGATCCTGTGGGTGGTCGTCTATAAAACGTTGCCGGGAAGACTATCTGTTGCGGAACGCGATAGCTAGAGAAGGATATCGGTCGATCATCTGGTGTGCGCCACTCAAATGGATTTCGGTCGCGTGATGAGAACCGCGGGACCGACGCGGCAGCACCAACAAGTGGGGCGGCGTTGAAGGCAGCGTTATGAGCGATATGATTTATGGGCTGTTGTATGTGGCTGGAGTTTTGGGGAACTAAGACGCCCATGTTAGCAAACTCTTGTCGCACAACGGCCTGAACAAGCGATATTGCAGCCAAGTTGTCTGGCACAGGGAGCTGGTAAGTGGAGGGCGCCGTGGCTTCCAGCTCCTGGCGGACAATGCTTGTGATGTTCGGAGAATTCACGAATGGACGTGGCATCACAGGCTCCTCGCAGGAAGAAGTCGCAGTGGTGTTCGGGAGTCGAATGAAGCGCTGAGTGTTTTTCCTGCTTTTGGCTTGTTCGAACCGCCGACATTCACTGACAATTGAGTCAATAGTGCTACAGTTTTTGCTAATTAGAGTGCTGAAACCATCGTCAGCTATGCTTTTCAACACATTGCTGACCTTGTCTAGTTCTGTCATTTCTTTGTAGGCCTTTCGGCACAAGGCGAGCACGTTTTAGATATATGTGACGTACGACTCGGTGGAAGATTGAACTTGTGACGCGAGTTCATGCCTGGCTGCCAGTTGTCGAGCAACTGACCGGCCGAACAAGCCACGGAGCTTCTGCTTGCACACGTCCCAACTCGTCAGGTCTTCCTCGTGGGTCTCGTACCAGGGGTGTGCAGTACCTCGTAGGTAAAAAAATGATGTTGGCCAGCATAAGCGTTTCATCCCACCTGTACTGCTTGCTGACGCGCTCATATAAGACGAGCCACTCGTCAACGTCAGTTGTGTCGGTGCTGCAAATTGTACCAGGATCCAGAAGATGGGAAGAGATCACAGGTGACGGAGCAAGCGTAGACTGGACGGATGGCACACTGCCTTTAGGCATCGCGGCTGGACGAACGTGACGTCCGTTACGAAGATCCAGAGTCCGGGTGTTACCCAGCACCTCCACCAAAAATGTGTAACGAGGAGTTATAATAAGGTAACGCCGGTTGGAATAACACTGGAATAACTGGAGGAGGAGGAATAAATGAGGAAGGACAGGGAGGTTAGGGGGAAAAAACACTGGAAACAGCACACAAGGATGCAGGACAAGGCAGCCCAGACACAGCTCCACAACAACATCGTCGTCTTTATTCCTTCTGTGTCATTTAGGCGCCCGTGCCTGAAGTACTTTTCTATACCCGTGACAATAATTTCTACGCGTCGCCTGGCTCCGCTGTTTGAAGAAGGTTGATAGTTCCCACCATGGAAACGAAAGATGTCTCTTTTGGAGTGCCTCAAAATTATGTAAGTGCTCCTTTAAGCACTGTGAAGGTCACAGTGCTTGGCTGCTGACCCTGAAGCCACGAATTCGAACCTGGGCGAGGCGTTCGCATTTCGACAGACACAAAATTTTGGAGGCCCGGGTGCTGCTTGATTTCACTATAGTATACGCGTTAGAGAACACCAGCTGCTTTAAATTCTTGGAGCCCTTCGCTACCGCATGCCTTTTAATTATACCGTACGTGGGTTTTGGCAGAGCAGTAAATGACGTGTTACAAGTAATCAATCATATTTCATAAATGTTTTGTAATTGTGACGCTCTGTATAATTCAAGTATATTTCCTTTTAACCAAGCTGCTGTCGCTCGTGGATCCCCTGGTGGCTTAAACTCCTCAGGCCCTCTTAATAAAGTATTTATTTATTTATTTATTTATTTCTGTCTTTATTTGTTTATTTGTTTATTTATTTACAATACTGCAGGCCCCGTTCGGGCCCAAGCGGGAGAGCGTAACAAATGTCGGTGACAAAACAGAATATAAAATTATAAGAAAATACAATACTAGGTACGAAAATAAGAAAATTCTCAACATCAGGAAAAATATAATTAATACATAGCAATAATGGCATTCATACAGAAATACAAAATATTTCAGCACTAGTGAGGAGCATAATATATTGCATTTTAAAAATCAAGTGTTAGGTCATTGACGAGATGGGCGAACGATTGTGTCGTGTCCGCATTAATGGCCTCCTGAGGTAACTTGTTCCATAATGAAAGAGCATGAGGGAATAATGAGTACTGATGAACGTGCCGATGACTGAATGGTTGTCTATCAGTTTTATCATGATGAATACGATCAAAGCGCACGGGCGGGTCGGTTATGTAGCGATTGGGGGGAATTTTGAAGTGACCATGGTACAATTGATAGATGAATTTTATTCGAGAGACTATTCTACGATGAGCGAGTGTTTTCAGATTTGCCTTCTCGCGAAGGGCAGAGACGCTTGCTAAACGAGAGTAGTTAGAATAAATAAACCTCAGAGCCAGGTATTGGATCCTCTCTCTTTCTTAATTATGTATTTTTGATACGGCGCCCAGATCAGGTCTGCATATTCTAACTTAGGCCTGATAAGCGCTTTGTAAGCTGTTAGTTTTATAGAAGGAGAAGTGCGACGCAGTTTACGTTTTAAAATTGCTAACTTCTTTAGCGCATTGCTACAGATGTTATCTATATAAGTTTCCCAATTTAAATTGCTTGTAAGCATGACACCCAGATATTTCACTCGCGTAGCCTTTTTAACATTAGCGTTATTAATGGTACATCGGAATGCTAATGGGTTTGTTTGTTCGTAACTGTGATGGATGACGTTTTTGATGCGTTGAGCTTCAAGCCCCACTTATCACACAAGGCGCAGACGGATTGCAATGCATCGTTGAGTCTGGCTTGATCAGAATGCTGAACAACGTCGGCATAAACAACACAATCGTCCGCAAAAAGTCGGATTTTCACAGGCGATTGAACTGAGAAATAAATATCATTTATGTACACTAAAAACAATAATAGTGCAAGCACGGATCCTTGAGGCACTCCTGAGTGTACATATAATGAGTCAGAAACGCCGTCATTGACCATCACATATTGTTTCCGTGATGCCAATTAGCTTGCAACCCAACGGACAATGTTCTGATCAACACCAATAGCTGAAAGTTTTGTAATTAAATCATCATGTGGTACTACGTCAAACGCTTTAGAAAAATCTAAGAACACTGCATTAATCTGGCCCTTAAAGTTTAGTGAATTTGCAAAGTCATGAGTGATCTCGGCTAATTGAGTTGAAGCGGATAGGCCAGACCTGAATCCATGGTGGTTGTCGTGAAGAAGTTTATTCTCTTCCAGATGTGTCATAATCACCTTAAATATTATGTGTTCTAGTAGCTTACAAGCTGTGGATGTAAGGGAAACTGGCCTATAGTTGTTTAATTCTAATGGTTAGCCGGATTTATGAATTGGGACTATTCTTGCAGAGCGCCAGTCATCGGGTATCACGCACGTTTCCAAGGAAGTTATATATATCTTATACAAATATTCTGAAACCCAGATTGCATATCTACTAAAAAAAAAAACGTTTGATATATCATCAGGACCCATAGATTTCTTTGTGTCTAATTTATACAAAAGGCTAAAAATACCTTTTTACTTAAATATACTTTAGGCATATGTTTGACGAGCGTATAAGCTGGCAAGTGCGCATGTGAGGCCGTCCGCCTAAATACGGACTGAAAAAAGGCATTGAAACTTTCAGCAATGACAGCAGCATTATCAGTAGTTCCGTGAGATGTTTTGACTTGACTAACTGTTCAACAGCGAAAGACTAGCAGCGATATGGCTGTTCAATTAACAGTGATATGGCTAGCAGAAACGAAAAACCGTCGACTGCGGTGTCATGAGTGGTCTATACTGGTTGTGTTATCGGTTACGTCATTCACAGCGTCCTACCCAAGCACGCGCGCCACTGGCTGCGTTGTGAGTTAGCTCGTGCGATGTCAAATGCTTGAAACCGCGCAGTGTTGCTGCGCCAACGGGATGATTGTGAGAGGGCGTTCACCTGGGCGAACGCCTACTTTTGGTGGCAGTTTCTCCAGTGGCACTTTGGGTTTGGTTGCGACGTCTGTGACCCCCTGTGCTCCCAGAACAACCACTGTGATTAACGCATTGCGAAACGCATTGAACCGCTTAATACACTCTTCCATGACTGTGATCACCCGTGGCACAATGTGTGGCATGTGAAAGCCATGCAGCTTTTCTTAGTCTATAGGCACCCGACAATGCAGTTTAAGAGATCTGATGGTAGCGCCAGAACACACAGCCTAGCGAGTAGGCGCAGCAAAACCGAGTCTCTCAATGCGTAGCCTAGCGAGTTGGCACAGCAAAACCGAACTTGCATGTGCAAGTTCGGTTTTGCTTTTCTTCTTTAGTTGTGAGCAAGGGGGCCACGGCTGATTATGTAACCACCCAGGAAGCGTTCTTTAAAAACATGTTAAAAAGGGCACTGACACTTCAGCGTGTCACTGTGTTCAGTGAGCGTTCCATTTTCTAACCCCCGTATTCACAAACGCTCCTCGACTCGACTTTCTCGCTTTACTTGACAGAGTTGAGCACTCCGCTGCTGCTCGGATGAGAATAACACTGCGCTGCTTGAGAATCGCACCCCATTATCGCTGATATGCAGTGACTTGCCGTGACTAGAGAGGGCGCTTTCATCGGCTTTCTCAAGTGAAGGTGAAGCGTTGAGTGAATGGAATTATCCACTCTTGGTATCCCCCCGAAACTGATTACTTGGATATTATTTTTAATCTACGTCAATGACCAGCCATCTAACACAAACCAGATTTCGACTTTTCGCCGATAACTGCGTCATCTAAAATGCCATTCACAAGCCTAGCGACTCCACTAATCTTCAGGAAGACATGAACACTATCGCTGCATGGTGTGGAAAATGGCTCATGCCTCTTAACCTTAATAAGTGCCAATTCATGTTATTTTCCCGCAAACGCAGCACCACTATTCACGAATATCATATCAACTCAAATGAAATAATCCGAACAGACTGCTATAAGTATCTAGGCGTTCAGTTGACATCGTAACTATCATGGGTCGCTCACATCGAAACAATATGTGCACATGCTTCGCGCACACTTGAATTTTTGCTCCGAAATCTTAGATCTGCGTCACCCGCTATTAAAAAACTTGCATATGAGACATACGTTCGGCCTAAATTGGAATACGCTTCATCTATATGGCACCCCTCACAAGCATATCTCACCTACGAATTAGAATCCATCCAGAATCGCGCTGCTCGCTTCATAACGTCAAACTACTCGCGTAAATTTAGCATCACTGAACTCAAACGCACACTTGACCTTCCATGTCTCCGATCACGTCGAATCATCTCGCGTCTCTGCTTGCTTCACTCTTTCTATTGTCAGCCACTTACCAGGCACCCTCGACTTCAACACCCGCCCCGAATCTCGCCGCGCCTGAACCACAGCAAACCAATCGCACACATTCAGTGCCGCACATCATCACTGAAAGATTCTTTTTTCGCCCAGGCAATAACCCTGTGGAATACCCTCCCCGACAGTATTGTTTCGTCCACCGAACGCCCGACTTTTCGCGAAAAAATAACAATGCATCTGACCTCAATTGAATTGAATTCCTAGTTGAAGCATGTTAGTAACCATCTTTTAGTGACTCATGCATTATGATGCTGGTCACTTATGTATATTGTGGTTTTATTTCTAGTCTACGGCAGTTGTTTTTTTCCTGCTCGCTTGATTCCTTTCTTAGAGATGTTTTTTCTCCCTTCATTTTTTCTTCCTTTTTCGGCGTTTGTGTGATTGAGAGTCCTTCATATATCGCTTGCCCCCACCTTACGTAATGCCTCCGGGCCCTTAAGGCTTCAATAAATGAAATGAAATGAAATGAACGTTCTGGAATACGGGGGTTAGTATCCCCGGTGGTCGGTACCAAAAATGCTGAGGCGGCCCAAAGAGCTTCGTCGCGCCCTCTGGTCCACTGTCGGGTTTCTATAAGCCCGCGAATGGTCTGCATTCCACCAAAGGTTGGTAGGAGGTTTAGTGCTTTCAATGGTGAATTTAGAATTATTCAACGGGTCTTTTAAAATATCGCTTATTCGGATGGCGTCTGGTTCCCTATCATCTGTTCGGTTAGATAAAGCGCCTCATGACAATTTCTCAAATGTACTGAAGTTTACATGCGTAACCGATGATCTAATCCCGAAGGTTACTGGACATATAATCTTGAACAATATATGCATATGGTGGCTACTTGTGCCCAAGTTGATTGCAGACCATCATGAGATGGACAGGTTAGCGTTAGTTTAAAAACCGAATAGGACTGATTACACATAAAAGTAGGAGTTTTTGTGATTATTCGTGAAAAGTTATTCCTATTCACTCAATCCCACAAACGTTTTTCATTCAAATCATTCAAATTAGCGTTCGGGAGCTCGTTTAATTTGCAGAAATTCTGGCGCTAGCGTAAGGGGCTGTTTTATGCGTGACCATCTTATGCGTGACGGAAAAATCGAGAGCGATGCAAATAATAAAAAGGCTGGAGAAGAATGGGGCCCGAACCAGGGTTGTTGGGGTATGAGTGGGGATCGAACCCGGGTCGTTTGCGTCGCAAGCGGATGTTCTACAACACGACCACTCCATTGGTTGTGAAAACAGTGAAAAGAGCTTCCTCAGAAATGCAGTCAAAGCTTTCACGCTTCACAAACAGGCGTGTCTTGCATGCATGCACCACAATACAACATGAAATATTGCTGTAATAATCCGTGGTACAAACGTCCATTGCCATTGAGCGTGAGAATATGTGATTATCATAATGGCTCCTTGGTTGAAAGCTGGTACTTCACTATAAAAGGCACACATTCTTTTGTGCCTATTTCCTTAAGGCCTCGTAGTGGGTGCACAGCGAATTCTAAAAGGTTTCATGCACTGAGTGTTTGAAGTACGCGCTACGAACAGGATGTCGCTATCGCGTTCAACTCCTGAAGGCGAAGCTTTGGGGTCCCCTAATTTTTAGATGCGGAAGCATCTTATACTCGCGCCTTGTAGTGCGCCGTCCGCGCCGTCCGCACCGCCTTAGTTGAGCTAATTCATTACGTCTGATACAATAATCACTCGTTCTCTGCTACTGCAATATTCACGCGTTCATCACGTATAAGGTTATTTGTTGCACTTCAAAAGCATACATGTGTCCGAGTAAAAACGGTCAAAGTTTCACATTAAATGCACCAAGAAGGTAAAGTATTGGTACGGAAACCAGTAACACAAACATGAGCTTGTACGGTAAAGTTAGCTATTTAAAACCTACGCGAGCGTCGGTGCACACTGAACCATGCCTGTGTATTCAGGCATGTGTCTAACTCTGTTACCAGCCACTAAACTGTTTTAGCGGGACGGCTCAGTGCTCTCCCATAGTTGAGTACGAAGTACTCAAAATCGTTCAACATATTAGATGCGGAAGCATCTTATACTCGCGCCTTGTAGTGCGCCGTCCGCGCCGTCCGCACCGCTTCTCAAACATTCGACAGCTGACGCGCGCGCATGCGCCGTCGCGCCGTCGCCCACCATCTGTGCCGCGCGCGCTTCTCCTTCGAGAACATTCGACAGCTGACAGCGCATGCGCCGTCGCGCCGTCGCCATCTGTGCCGCGCGCGCGCTTCTCCTTCGAGAACATTCGACAGCTGACAGCGCATTCACCGTCGCGCTGTATATATACTCAAGGTCGGCGCTCGCTCGCTCAGTTGCCGCTCGTCCGTTGGTTCGTCGCAATAAATAAAACACCGCCCTTTCGCATACGTGCCGTACGTGTTCACTCATTTAACACCCCATTTCACAACCACGTTAACCAATTTAGCCATCGACCCAAGTAAGTCGCAATTTAACACCCGTTAACCAATTACATGCTTCCGCATCCTCCTCAGTGTTCCCCCGAGGGAAGCTGCGGGCAATTTTTTTTGCCTCATCACTTTAATATAGACCGAAACCAGCATAGGAATCCAAAGGTACGCAAAGATGTGTGTAGTCCCGACGTAAAGTACTAGAAATTCACGCTTTACGCAGATACGGTAATCAGAGCATTGGTCGAACAACGTCCAAAGTCTTGCCGTGTACGTCGTGAGGCCCTTTCTTTTAGTCATGTGTGTCACATACCCGTATACCACGGGCTGCGGTATGCGGGTTCGTGCCTCAAAGTTTATGTCTGCCTAGGAGCAGTGACAAGAGACGTTCGCAATATAAACGCTAGAACCTTTAAGAAATCTGGCATCGTTAGCGTTGACCCGACGACTGCAAAGAATAACATTCAAGATCCCAGCAGGAATCGAACCCAAGAATTTCGTGTGGCAGTCACGTATTCTACAACGAAACGCCGCAAGGCCTTTAATCTTCGTGCAGACATCATTTCTGTGCAAAGTGATTATGGTTACAATGCGAACTGTCTAAATTTACAACAAGAAGATAAACATTGCATAAAACATCTAGTAAGGAATGGGTAAACCATGAGCTATATCAGCGCAACAAACACAGAGACAAACTATTTAAACGCTTCTTAGAGACCTGTGAACCTCAAGTATTTAAAGAATTTAAACAAGTTCGCAACAAACTGAACAGTGATCTAAACAATAGCAAAATCTGAATACTACACGCGTAAATTTGAAACTTCCATGAGGGATGGTCGTAGAATGTGGAGCATATACCGCGAGCTAATAGGTTCTTCTTCAAAAAACGTGTCATCAGAGATTGTTGTAAATGAAACCAAGTTTTGTGTACAAGACGCTGCTAATTTATTTAATAATCATTTTATCTACGCTGGTGCTCCAACCTCAACATTTGGCGTTTCTGGAAATCTAAATTGAACTTACATTAGAAATCGTGTAAGTGAAACCATATTTCTTACTCCTGCATCTGCAAGCGAGATTCTCTCTATTCTTAGCTACCTAAAAACAAGTCAGCCGCTGGAGAGGATGGAATTAAAGCTCAACCTACTAAAGCAGTTTCTCACATAATATGTGGTCCATTGGAACATATCTGCAACTGTATACTTGTTACTGGAGTTTTTCCTGAAAAAATGAAAAAAAAATAGCCCCGCCGCGGTGGTCTAGTGGCTAAGGTACTCGGCTGCTGACCCGCAGGGCGCGGGTTCGAATCACGGCTGCGGCGGCTGCATTTCCGATGGAGGCGGAAATGTTGTAGGCCCGTGTACTCAGATTTGGGTGCACGTTAAAGAACCCCAGGTGGTCTAAATTTCCGGAGCCCTCCACTACGGCGTCTCTCATAATCATATAGTGGTTTTGGGACGTTAAACCCCACATATCAATCAATTTCCTGAAAAAATAAAGATAGCTTGTGTTGCAGTGACTTTAAAAGGTGGTAGTCACAATGACCTAAACAACTATAGACCAATTTCGGTACTGCCATTGTTCTCGAAAGTGGCTGAACGCATTATATATAAGGGTTTTAATAGCTTCCTGCTGGATAAACGTATTATTTCGATTAAACAATATGGCTTCCAGAAAAATAAGTCAAGCGAATTGATATTATTAAGAATCAAGAATACAATAATAAATAACATCGAAAAAAAACCCACCCTTGGTATATTCTTAGATTTTCGTAAGGCCTTCGATTCGATAAAACATGAAATATTACTCGACAAGCTTCAAGTGTATTGGCATTCGTGGGACATCATTAGAACTTGTGAATAGTTACCTAGAATCTCGACGGCAGTACACTTCCTTGCAAGATCACAGTTCAGAAAAAGATTGGCAGATCCCACGTAGAGTGGGAATCGATAATATGTGAAGCACGAATGAGAAATGTTGATACGTCACTTTAAAATCAGTACAAAGTTACGAGATGGAGGTAAATGATGCCGTACATGACTTCCGTGTCATGATTATCATGTTTGGATGTGTCGTTTACCTTGGTCATATAGTCGCGTCACGTGATACCTAATTTAGTATATGTGAAGCTAGCGAAAAAGCCGCGAGCACGCTATGAGCGTGGTATGTGTTCATGTTCTTATACGACACTTGTGTCAGGATTATCATGTTTGCACCAGTCATATATTTCGTCATCTATTGACGTCATGTAACACCAAATTTGGTATATGTGGAGCTAGCGAGACGGGCGCGAGCGCATCATGAAGGCCCCATAGACTCCAATGTAGCGTTGACGCGCACGCACGTAAGGCACAGCGACGCTACGTTAGCAAAACGCGAGCACTTTATAGTCTGACGCTAGGCGCGACCATCATCCGTCGGCGCGGCCTGATGGCGCGGCCCGACGGCAACCGGCGCGAAATGCGACATGCTGCATGTCGCGCCGTTGAGTTAAACAGACAACACTGCGTCTCTCTCTTTCCGTGACTGAGGGACGCTGGACGTGCTGAAACGCGCATGCGTTAAAGCAACGCAGCGTGGCGCGCATGTGCGAGTATATGGCAGGACCGGCATCTGGCGTGGCAACACCGGCGTGACGCGACAAAACGAACGCTCGCGAGCACGCGCACCGCGTCACGTCGAAATGTATTTGTGCCTTGACTGTGGCATGTAGTCATGTTCTCACATGACACGCATCTCATGATTATCATGTTTGCACCATTCACATACCTTCGTCACCCATTCACGTACTGTAATACCAAATTTGGTGTATGTGACGTGAGCGAAACGGCCGCGAGCGCATCATGAGCGTGGTATGTAGTCTTGTTGTTACATGACACGCATGTCATGATATTCATGTTAGGGTCTTTCGCTTGTTTTCGCCACGCAATCATGCCATACCATACCAGGTTCACAACATGCCATGCGAACGAAACCACCGCAAGAGCTGCAGGACCATGAAATGTAAATCATGACATTCATGACTGTCACAGGTCCCGTTTGTTAGGGAGGCGATCGCCGGGCTAATTCCAAGGGCCGTAGTATCGGCCCCCGAAATGCACCACAAAAGCGTGGAAAATTTGGAAGTGCTCTTATTTGGGAGCCAGCGGACGCTGGCTGTGGGCCAAAGAACAAGTTAGAGCCGAGAGTTGATAAACAAAACAAAATTATATTTTCAGTAATGGCAGACCAAAACGATACACAAATATGCACACTCGACAATAGTTGAATACGATAGCCACACTCAAAACAATGAACACAAACAACAATACGCACTACAATCGTCGCATGCATCGAACAAGCCGCATGCATCGAACAACCAAGACACTTAAAGACTAAAGAGTTCGAAAACTTATTCAGTCCAAAGTCCTTGGAACAAAAGTCTCAATGATACTCTTCTGAAAATCACTCACTCAAAGTCGAGCGCTGTTGTCGTTCCGCTGCCCCCGAAGTTTCTCTTCCAGGAAACCTTGCGTCTTTAATTGGCTGCTCTCCAAGCACCAAACTTTTTCGCCGCTAACACGTCGGCTTCCCACGTGCAGCTGTTGCCACGCGTCTTCGCTCGCAGGCGGTAGACACACACTCCTGCCTGTAGCACGAGTCTTCACCCCTCAGGTAGAAATCCTCTTCTTTTCCTCCTTGGTCACTGAGGACAAAAGGCTTCGCCCACACGGCGGAAAGACCCTACGCACACTACTTCTACGCGCAACATTACTTCTCCTCTGTCACTGAGGACAAAAGGCTTCGCCAACTTGGCGGAACACCCTACGCACACTGGTGCAAAATTCATCTTCTCCTGATCTCCCATCTCTGCTGCTCGGTTAAATACCCTTCGCGCTAGAAAATTCTGCAGAAAATTCTCACCGTTTCCGCCGGCGTGATGCGCAGCGAAGGCTGGGGAAAGCGCGAGACGTTTCGAGGGCCGTCCGCGATTCGTGACGCAACTCTGCATCACCACGCGCCTTTCCCTCGAGAACCTTCCAGGGCTTGCCCGGCCGCCGATAAAAGGAGGATGGTCGGCGAGACTACGCTTCCGAGAGGGGAGAGACGGCGCACACGGGGAGCCTTTGGATGTTTATTTTCTTTTTTATCGTTGACCTTGAGGCGCCTCTCTGCGCTTGATATCATTACTGTCGCTAGAATTCGGCGCCGCGAGCTTTTTCGAAGCGCTCGTTTGTGACAATGACACACGTGTTATGATTTTTATGTTCTGACTAGTCAAATATGTTCTTAATACAGTCTTGTGATGCCATATGAAGTTTTGTATCGATACCATTAACGGAACGGCCCGGAGAGCTAAATGTCGTAGGGGGCTAGAGATAGATAGATAAATAGATAGATTGATACGCTCAAAGTCATCGATGTTCGCTAAGGAATGCTTCGCATTTAAAAGCGTTATTAAATAAGGGGTACCACAGGGTTCAATATTGGAGCCATTACTGTTTGTCGTATATATTAATGATATAGTAAACATTCCACTAACATATGAAATAGTAATGTACGCGGTTGACACAAATGGATTCTTTTACGGTACTTACCTTCAAGAACTAGAAATTAAAGCAACTTCTTGGTTGAATGAACTTCACCAATGACTACAAATAAATTGGCTTGACGTAATTGCGAAGAAAGCGAAATTCACAGTTTTTTGTTCTAAGAATAAAGAAGTAAGCCATGTTCTGAAGCTTTTTTACAGCAGATTGCAACTAGAGGATGTGACGAACCATTCTTTTTGAGGTGTTACATTTCAGAAAAACCTAAGCTTGACTGAGCACAAATAAATTTCGAGCTAAGGTTACACGATCAGTTGGCCTATAACAACGAATTCGATGCTATGTGCCACTTAAGCTCGTCAGACAACTATACTTTTCTCTTGTACATAGCTATGGCTTATTCGTATCGGGGAACAGAAACAAAACCGACATTGAAAAACTGGCAGTACTACACCGTTGAGCTGTTCGTTACCTAAACTTTTCAAATGAATACATAGGGTCTTCTAAATTAATGGCGCGTTACAGTATTCTTAACAATAGAAACTCTTACTTAGTAAAGATCTGCATTCGACTGTTTAAGGAAGTCTCCACAAACTTTCAGAATTTTTCAAACCAGTACCTCAGTCGAATAACAGGATACAGCTTACGTCGCACATCAATGGTAACTAAGAAACCCAAGAAAAAGTATGCCATGCAAACCATCGAGTATGTGTTTATGCAAACTATGTGTTTATGCAATATGTATCCTACTGTTGTTGAAGTAGCCAGAAATTGTAAAACGATTCAAGAATTTAAACATCTAATAATGGACTTGTTTCTTAAGTCAGATGCGGATGTGTTGTACAATTTTTAATGTAACTTTCACTACACAAATAATAATGATAGTCTGCTATTGCACTATAATGCTATTAAAATTTATTGTTATTACTATGGCTAATTACTACATTATCGATGTTTGTTGTTTTTATTGCATTAGTGCTTATGTTGTTACTGTGAATACATTAATACTTTATGTTCATTACTGTCACTACGTTATTACTATAATTGGTGATTATAAGCTTACTATATAATGATTATGTCCTTGTTGATTCAGAATTTCCCAAGTTGACTTGTTTTCAAATCCGCTGCTTCTGCTGCCCCAGTACAGTAGGGCCTGGTCAGGAGGTTTGGATCCTCCTTTTGCCTTACCCTGAGGGCGAACCGTGTATACGTGTTATATTGATCCTTTTGTTACGTGGGATCTGCCAATTAAAATGACGAATAAAAATATTTCGCCACGTTTAAAAAAATAAGTTGTCGTACAGACGCATGTCACGTCGAGTTAAGATCAATGTGTATTCAGGGTCTACTCCGCTCTTATAACAGTCTCTTAAACGTTATACACGCACTCATATGACTCCACAAGGTCTAATAAAGCGTTGTTGAAGAACGGCGGAATTCACTGACGTCTGATTTTCACATCATCGTACCATAGCACACACTTCGTCTCCATAATATTTACGTCCGTGTCCTAACGTGAACTGAGGATACGTCAGGTCATAGATCTCTCTTTCAACGTCAGTTTAGTTGACCACTACTATTTCTTTGACAAGAACACGTTGGTATATCCAGTAAAGCATGTTCGAAAAAAATAAGACTTGTTGCATACACAAGTAGTCGCTGATATCTTGGCATGAAATTGATTACAACAGTTCATGGAATTTTAACGTGAAACCGTTTTATGTACCGGAGTACACTAAGGTTTAAGTGACGTATTTTCATATTAGAAACGACGTCGAAAAAAGTGCACGTAATCAAATGTCAAAGAAAAAAGTTCCACCTACGGGCATAGAATTAAAGACGTCTTAATCCGTCGCTACATGTGCTCAGCACGCTATTCACTGCGTAAATGCTACTGTTTCTAACTGCTGCACAAAGGTGCTTTATATATCTCATGCAGAAGTGGGTGACAGCGGGGTTGCGTCGTCCTCTTGGAGCGGTAAAATGGTTCATTATTACTGTGGCCTCAGTGATTAGTACCTGCAACGTGTACTGCCCCGCGTCTGTCTCATTGGGTGCGTTTTCAACACAAGTGCGATTTTGTCAATGCATTAACGTACCGCGAGGTGGCGGCCTTTGTCCAAGGGTCTGTCTCGCTTACAGTGTCCATCGAAATAAAAAAAAAATATTCATGTGACCTGCGCCTGCCTCACGGGGCAAAGCACATTGTTTACACGCATCGTGTTTGTATGAACAATTCTTAAAGCGTCCTCAGGTACCTGCATAAGTACGCCAATACGAACGGTGTAAACAAAATTTTCCTTTAAAGTAAAGAAAATGTGGGTGATTATGACCTTAAAATCTACCTCGTTGCTTCCTTCCGAAATGGTTCTTAGCTGGATATGATTGTTGAAAACATTCTGAGTCATGCACACAGCACCAGCTTGTTAGGCGAGGCAATAAATCACGCGAAAAATATCCACCGCATAGTGACCACTTATGAACGAATGCGTGAAAGAATGAGAGCATGAACTATTTTTAATATGGAATATTGTTTGTCATTGGGTCTTCGGCATTTACAATTTCCTGTGTGCCATAAAATTGCTTGCTTCTTACATAACGTCATAAATATGTGAAATGTCGGGGTGTGTCTATGCGGAATAAACAGCGAATTCACGTGCTGATCAATACTTAACAGAGTAGTATTGAAAATTGGGCCAGTTGGTAACAATTCACTTTTCAAGGTAAATTGCGCGAAAAACGAAGACAGAGAAACAGGAAGACACAGGAGAGTGCTAGTCCTGTGTCTTCCCATTTCTCTGTCTTTCTTTTCGTGCTGTTTGCCTTGAACAATATTTAACACTTTATAAAATATATGCAGGGCATGTCCTTCTAAATGTAATTGAAGTAGGCCAACCGCCGGTCACAGTAGCAGTGGTCATACTTAAAGCAGCTGGTGCGATGGATTAATGTGAGTGTAAGATATGTTCACTTGGAGCATAACGGTGTTTAGTAGTTTGTGCGTGTATCTCTGTGAGCTCATCTTTACTGAGAGAGATAGAAAGAGACAGAACTAAGGAGCACTGCACTTGTGTGCTTCATTGCTGTCCAAGTTGTATTTTAAGCTGTAAAAGACAATTCAAGTTAAATGAAAACCAACTAGGCTGACTCCTAATTAAGACTCCGTAGTGCGAAAAACGATGCTCTTTCTTCCACCTTCGCCTTGGTCTGGTGAGTTATGTTGCGGGGCGAATTTCAAAGCTGAGCTTGCCGCTGTGCTCGAGTTCACTGCTCGCCACTTGTGAAGCTGCCACAATCGCTCCAAGTTACCACTAGTAAGGCTGATCAGGTGTATCGGCGACTAAAGCGGAAACTTTTTTAGCGCTTCTGGAAAACACTTAACATTAAAAAAAAGGATTCGTCCCACTCATCGGCTCACAGCAGACTTGGCAGATCAGTTTCGATGAAAGAAAATTATTTTCCTGAAGCAGCAAAGACTTTGATTGGTTCATAAAAAGTTCACTCGTTCCTATCGGTAACTTCATCAGCCAGTCACAGCAAAATAAAAGCATGAAGAAGTGATGCAATATGCCAATGGGCCCCTGTTCAGCGCTAGCCTGATCTATAATGCTACACCACAATTAGGTGCGAAAGCGTCGCATAGGCGGCCCGTAACGCAAAGAGCCTACAAGAAAAATCGGCACAGAAGAAATGTTGGAAAACTATAACGTAACATTAACTCGTAACAATATTGATACATAACAGCCGCTAAACGCGGCTGCATAAAAGAGGAGGACGAAGTGAGTTTTTGTTTTGATGCTGGACTGGCACCGTCTAGCTCGTCGAGTTCTGTGCGTTGTAAATAGATTAATAAAGAAGTTACTCGTAACATTATTGGTGGAGGTGGACGACCCCCGTACCTCGATGGAGACACGCAGCGGTCGCAACATCGGCGACCCTTCGACTGCTGGTACTTCCTCTACGCCGCCCTCATCAATCCAAGCCATCACTTATGCCACACTCCCGCACCTACGGGATCCCATCACTTTCTCTGGTGATGGTACGATCGATCTTGACACTTGGCTGAACCGGTATGAGTGCGTCAGTGCTACTCACCGCTGGGATACCACGTTCATGTTCGCCAACGTGCTTTTCTACCTGCACGGCACTCCCCGAACATAGTTTGAAAGCCACGAAGCCGACATCACGAGCTGGGATCTCTTCAAAGAAAAGATCCGCGACCTGTTCGGCAATTCATCTGGTCGTCAGCTCGCTGCGAAGAAGGCTCTTGCCACACGGGCCCAGTCTTCTACCGAATCATATATCTCCTACATTCTTGACGTCTTGGCCTTTTGTTCCAAGGCCGACCAGTGCATGTCGGAAGACGAAAAGGTTAACCACGTATTGAAATGCATTGCTGACGATGCTTTCAACCTGCTGGTTTTCAACAACGTCTCGAGCCTCGACACCATCCCTAAAGAATGCCGACGTCTCGAACAAGGTAAAGCCCGCCACGTAGCCCGAAGCATCGTGTACCTTCCGAACACAGCGGCTACTTCTTCGTGTGACGACGCCTTCCACCACGCCCCTCGATGTGACAACCTCACGCGCATCATTCGTCGAGAGGTCGAGGCAGCACAACCGCTAGCCACGCCATTCCCGACACCTGCGCCTTCCCCGACCACGACCTCTTCGATACAAGCCGTCGTTCGTTAAGAGCTATCGAATGTCGGCCTACATCCTGTTCTTGCCGTATACTCTGCTTAGCCTTCTTATCATCCCCCTTCTGCTCCTCGCATTCAATGCAATCCGTCCGAATGGCGTACCCTCGATGACAGGCCCATATGTTTTAACTGTCGACGCGGTGGTCATATCGCTCATCACTGCCGCAACCGTTGGGTTTCACCGTCCCATTATGCACCTCAGTCTCACGGCACTTCTGTCCGCCAGTCGTCCTCATCATTTTCTCCATCAATGCCGATCACATTTTCCGCCCCTGCAGCACTTTTGAGCAGACCTCGCTACGACCGGTCACCGCCCCTGCTCGTCGCCAGTCCCGGTTGCCCCCACAACGCCACACTGCCTCCCCGATCTATTCGCAGCACCTCCAACCGCAAAACTAAGCCGCGCAGCTTCTGGAGGTGGAGCTGCGTTGACGACCTTCGTAAGAAATCTTCGCTTAACATCAACGATGAACTGGAACCTTCTGGACGTTACTGTCGACAATATTCGTGTCAGCGCATTGATAGATGCTGACGCGCATGTGTCTATTATGAGTTCTAACCTTCGCGTCCACTTAAAAAAAGTTGTCATGCCCACCCTCCACCGAGCTGTACGAGTCGCCGATGGAGGAACTGCTGCAATTCGTGCCATGTGCTCTGCGCGATTTTCTATTGGGGAGAGAAGCACCGTCGTTCTTTTCGCCCTTATCAAACACTGCCCTCATAAACTCATTCTTGGTATCGATTTTCTAGCCACGCACTCTGCCCTCATAGACTGTTCAGCTGGCTCTCCCCATCTCGGTCTACCTCTTTTTTCCGACCCGACCAGCCCACCACAAACTAGCCTCTGCTGCACTGATTTCACGCGCCTCCCGCCTAACTTTGTCACACATGACGACTTATCCTCCACGCCACCAGTCCCTGACGGATTACATGGTAGCTCCGATTGCTGCCGTGATGCTTTCTCATGGGCTTGCTGTACCGCATATGATTCTGACGATTACGAGAAACCGCGCCTTACGAGAAACTGGTCAACTTCTCACTCACCACTCAAGTTCTACCACAGGGTATCTTCCTGGCCAAAATTACCGCTCTCCAAGACGACCACGTCGAGCCCTTCAGAGTGGTCGATTGCTGTAGCTCAGTCAGTGGTTCCACTCCATCACGTTCTTGGGGCGCCGACATCAAGCGAATGGTGTCATCGGACCTAACGTCGGAGCAAGCTGCAGCGCTTCGCCCCGTTCTTGAGGGCTATCGCGACATTTTCGACTTTGCCAGCTACTCTTTAGGCCAAACGACCATCGTCACCTATCGCATCAATACTGGCCATGCGACTCCCATTCACCGACGCCCCTACCGTGTTTCTGCGTCGGAGCGTGCAATAACACAACAGAAAGTCGGTAAAATGCTTGCGAAAAACATTATTGAGCCTTTATGCAGCCACTGGACCTTTCCAGTCATCGTTGTTAAAAAGAAGGATGAAACATCAACAAAAAAAGACGTTTATCCTTTGCCTCTCATCGACGACGCCGTCGACTGCCTGTACGGTGCTACTTATTTTTCAACTAATGATCTTCGGTCAGGCTTCTGGCAGATGGCCGTCGATGAGATGGACCACGAAAAGACCACGTTTATCACTCCTGATGGTCTTTATCAGTTTAAGGTGATGCCCTTTGATCTCTGCTGTGCGCCAGCCACACTTGAAAGAATGATGGACTTATTGCTTCAAGGGTTGAAATGGTCCACCTGCTTGTATTACCGCTCCTAAACACCAGTGCTTTGAAAAAAAACTATGTGCCATCATCCTGAACTATAGGGGGAAGCTCTTTACAGAATATTATAAAGTGTTCAGCAGTTTCCTCCTCCTCTCCACACACACTGCATACCGCGTCTACCCCTTCGTATTTGACCCGATATGTCTTGGTTCGCAATACTCCCGTCCTGGCCTCATACAGTAGAGAACTACCCCGAGTATTATTATAAATCTTTTCCTTGGCAATTTCCTGCTTAATAGTTCGATAGATTTCTAGTGCGGACTTCTTAATCATGCCAATTCTCCACATGTCAGTGTCCGTTTCCTTCACTTTCTTCTTAACCGATAGTTCTTTTTGGTTTGGCCACCTGCTGTTTTCTAAGTATTTACCAGTCGGTTTCCTGGTTCACTTCTTCCATTTTGTATCGACATTCTTCATGTACAAGTAGCTGAAAACCTTCTTAGCCCAACGCTCCTCCCCCATTTTTCTCAGTCGTTTCTCAAACTTTATCTTGCTGGTAGCTTCCCTGCTTTAAAATGATGTCCATCCCATATCACCTTATACTCCCTGATTTGGTGTATTCCCGTGAGCTCCTAACACAAGCCTACCTATTCCACGTTGCTTAAGTTCTAATCTTGCTTGAACTTCTGATCTCATGCACAAGACCGCATTGCCGAATGTCAGACCAGGAACCACGGCCCCTTTCTATATTCCTCTCACAACATCATACCTATTGTAATTCCACAGTGGCATGTTTTTCATTACCGCTGCATTTCTCTTACCTTTAGTCGACACGTATATTTCGTGTTCCCACAGGTACTCGGCCTTATTGCTTATTCATACGCCCAGAGATTTATATTTCTTTGTTATCTCTAGCGTGACCTCCTGTATTCGAAGCCCACTACCTTCATTATCATTAAAAATCATGACTGCTGATTTTTTCTTACTGAATCTGAAATGTAGCCTATCTCCCTCATTACCGCAGATGTCCATGAATCTCTGCAAATCTTCCTTATTGTCGGCCATTAGCACTATATCATCGGCGTACATTAATGTTGGTAGTGCCTGATCAAGGAGTTTTCCTTGTTTGACGAAAGAGAGGTTGATGCCAAGTCCAGTTCTTTCTAATTTGGCGTCTAATACTTGTAGGTACGTCATGAATAACAAGGGTGACAGAGGACACTCCTGCCTAAGCCCCCGTTTCACCTCTGTGGGCTTGAATACCTGTTTTCTCACTTTATAACTACCTTGTTACTTTTATAAATTTGCTTTAAAAGATTAGTGACTCCATCTTCCACACCTAGGGTGTCGAGTATTCTCCACAAGTCCTCTTGAACTACGCTATCATACGCTCCTTTGATATCCAAAAATGCTATCCACAGGGACCTGTGTTCTTTTTCTGCTATTTCGATGCACTGCGTCAGTGAGAACAGGTTGTCTTCCAACTTCCTGTGTTTCCGAAACCCATTCTGCAGTTTTCAAAGCACCCCCTCATTCTCTATCCATGCCTGCAGTCTTTCCTTTATAATCTGCATCGCGAGCCTGTAGACCACTGATGGCACTGTTATAGGGCGGTAGTTGTTTATGTCAGCTTTGTCCCCTTTCCTTTATAGATCATGCTCATCCTGCTAAATTTCCATCCTTCGGGAACTTCTTCATCGATTATTATTTTGTTCACTGCCTCTCTCAAAGCCTGCTTAGAATTCAGGCCTAATGTATTTATAAGCATAATTGGAATGCCATCTGGGCCTGTTGATGTACTACTAAGAACCTTTTTCTCAGCCCTTTCCCACTCTCGTTGTGAAAATTGAGCCATTGTACCACTTGATTCATCCTTGTCTATTGTGGTGCATAAAGCACTTCTTTGTTGAAATTTTTCTGTCACCCTTGTTCTTGTATATTCAATAGCTACATCCCCTTCTAGCCTATCACCTTGGGCTGTAGTTATAAAACTCTGCTCTAGGCTCGTCTCATTTTTTAGAGAGTTTAGATGGTTTCCGAATTTCGCAGCTGTCTTTCTAATCTTTTTATGTACTTGCGCCAGCCACGGCGCTCCCTTTATTCTAATCTTTTCAATGATCAGAAGGAATGCATCCCTTCTACAGCTTAGAAAGATTTCTCATTTATTTCAACATCATATGTCGGTTCACCCTGCTGCTTAGCATGTCTGTGTTCCCTTGAGGCTTCCTGCGTTTTGCTATGGCCCTCTTAGCTTCCTCATTCCACCAACTTTTGGGTTTCTGTCTTCTTTTCAGGGGTGACTTGTCACGCGTCTTAGCAAGCTCTAGCTCAAACAGTCTAATTAGATTCGTTTATGTGTACACAGTTTTTGTTATCCTCCGTGATTAATTTCTCAATTTGTTTGTGGCCATTTCAATTTGCCTTTCTGGATAAAAATTTTCCTGTAGTTGCTCATCTTGTCTCATTCCCATTTTCACGGCTTTTCCAAAACTTAGCTTGATACGTTTGTGATCACTACCCAGACTTTCTGGACCCACCTTCATCTACGTGCATTCCCCTGAGCTTATCATGTATCCTATGTGACATCAGTGCATAATCTATCGTGGACTGCAGCCTTCCTACCTCCCGTGTTATTTGCCCTTCACACTTCTAGGTGCTGTTGCAAATGATCAAATCAAGCCTTTCACACATATCCGTGATAATTTTGCCTGTCGGGTTGGTATACTCATCTATATCTTCTATGTGCGCATTCATGTCTCCTAGTATAATTATCTCCCACTGTCTTCATAACTCCTGAATGTCCTTTAATATACACTCTACCGTTGCATGGTTTTCCTTTCTGGCCTTTGCTCCCGTCCACAAGTACACCAAACCAAGAAGTGTCATTTGACCTGCCACTTTCCCTTTCAGCCATAAATGTTCCTTGTACTCCTGCTTGACCCTTTGCCAGTCTGTACTTTTATCAATGAATGCCCAAATACCACCCCCCTTTCTGCTGCTTTCTGTTCTATTACAATATTCCACGAGTAGTCCGGATTGTTTGGACGTTGTTCCATGTCCCTGAGATGTGTTTCTATAAAAACGTATACCATCGGCCTCTCTTCTCTTAGCTGTTATTCTATCTCTTCCCACTTCAGCCTGTTCCTACCACCCTGCATGTTAATATACCCTAGGTCTGAATTGGCTCGGCGCTCATGGATACGTCAATGTATGCCCTGGACTCTACCTATTTTAGTTACTGGTGCCACTTTGAAATCGTATTTGTCCATACCACCTGTCAAAGAGTCTCCCTGGTTGTTTTCCTCGTTACTAGCTATCCTGCACCCCGAAGGGCCCGCTTGCCCCCAAAAAGCTACTGCGCGTCCTGCAAGCCACAAAACCCACCTTATGACCTAGCCGCCCATTGTAGTGAATTCTGTCTCGTTGAAAACCACCCCACCTACGCACCTCTCTGTTTATTTACACCACCTCAAAGCCTTTCTCTCGACTTATCCGCCATATCTCTTGGTTTGCGTTGACAACCGCTCTTTGCAGGTTGCTATCACGCACTGGTACCTCCGGTATCGTGCATATCACTACCTGTAGCTGAGGCGAAGTGGTACGCACGTCATCGCCGCCTTTCGCCAGTGTGGTTGCTAGTCCTGCTGTATCTTCATTTGAGACATCGTTTAAACCCCCTTAAAATATCACGAGGTTTCGTCTATCAGCTGTAGTTTTGAGTTTTGCACTCTGTTGCCTCATGACTGTTTCCAGTTGCGTCCTGGGAACACCCCTACTGCAACCCTCTTGTCCCCTCTTACCCTCTCTTTGATGGCTTCTGTGTATCGATTTAAATTCGAGTCCATGATGATTATCACATGCTGCGACTTTTCAGCTGGAGCGTCTTGCACCTGGGGCCTACTTGCACCTGTGACGCCGGCTGCTTTGTCCCCCCTAGCCCCACCACTACCTCGCTGAAGCTGGGCCTTCACCACTCGCGTACACAACGCCACCTACCGCCTGGTGGTTGTAACCCGAAATGCGGCTTTTATGCGAGACACATGCACCACGCAGCGCAAAGAACTTTACAGAGGGTGTCAGCACCTCACATCCCCCAGTCTTAGTTAAAACCTTATTTCGAAAAAAAAACAAAGAAATTAGCTTCACAAGCTTTTCGGATGAAACAAAAAAATAGCTACACAAGCTTTAACAAAAAATGATATCACATGTTTCTTCATAATTTCAGTGCACTACGACACCGCCACCGGCCGACACTGCTGCACTGTCTGGCTCGACTTCACCTCAGTACAGGTCCCGCAACAGCAACGTTGCCGTCAGCGCGATGATCCGTCATTCGTGCCGACACGTCTACCGTTTGCAACCAGCACTCACGAGGGAGCCGGACTGCAGGTAGTTGCTCAGGAGTCAGGCTTCTCCGTCGCCCGACCTTACGACCGTATTCCTGGCCAGCGGCGCTGACAATGTGCAGAAGACACCCAGCCGTGGAATACATCACACCCACTTCGAACATTCCAAACACTCGAAAGAAACAATAGAGCAGGGCCTAGGGAAGGGAGCTTTGGGCTTTTCGCCCATGTGGTACGATGGTCAGTACGGCTAGCTAATACATCGGCGGCGGCCGAGACGCCCATCAAAATAGAACAAAAATCACTTTTCATAACTCGTGCATCGCAAGATAAAAAGTGAGGAAAGCAGAGTGCAACACCTCGACGCCACGATCCACCTAGTTGTGCCTTGTGCGACAGGTGGCTGCGCAGAGCCTTAGGCTTAATGAGTCGCCCGACAACAACCGGCATCCACCCAGCCTAGGCGCAGAAGAGGCAGACGCGAGGAGACATCCACTCTGTGAGGTGGCAGTATCGCTTGCCGCACACAGCAGCTTACCGAGTGATCGGCGTTACGACGCCCCGGCGTCGAGCCGCAATACAAGACAGCTACGACGACCGGCTCCCTGAGCCCCAAAAGAGATAGAAAAAGCTATTTACAGAAAATTGGATCACCCACGAGGTTTCCGTACTCCATCGTTTCGGGCCTGGCCTACAATCCACGTGCTTTAAGCCTTGCTCACCCCAGGATGCAGACTGCATGGCTCTCGTCCTAACTGAACGAGCTTGAAAACTAACACCAACAAAAAAGAACTTGCATGCAGAAAAAAAAATAAAAACAAAACTTGTTGACAAGTTCAAACATGTCAGAGCAACAGATCTCCTCGCTCTCAAAAAAAGCACCCCGCCGACGATAGCAAAGAAGCCCCCCCTAGGCCTACTTTACTGCGGCTCTAACAAAAGCTTGTACCGAACCGCAAAAACTGTCATCCTATACTCCTAGAGCCCCACGTTGGGCAGCCAGTATGGGGTCTCGAAATGGCGAGCGAGCGCAACGCCACGCTCTTGGAGAGAACGGATGCAGTTGACACGGTCGGTACAAACCAAACAATACACACACATGTATTTAACTAATTTTAGAATGACGATATCCTCCACCGAATCGATACAACAATCGTTATCAACACGCTAGGACATCCGTATACAATATTACCATACACTCCATGACAAACACAATAACATGACAAACAGAATAACACACACGAGGCGTCGTCGCCAACGCTTGACTTACCACGAGGGCCCCTGGCGCGCAGCCTACGGTGCCACGCACCGGGGACCCACGCTAGAGACAGCCGTTCGCGGCAACCGCCACGCGCTGACGAGACTCTCTTAACTCTCGCCCGCCACCAAGGCTTGCTTCCGCCAGTGGTCACTGCCAGTGCTACTACTCTACCAACCATGATGATGATAGTGGCGACCACGATTGATGGATGGATGGATGGATATGGCTGTACCCTTTAGATCGGGCGGTGGCTAGCGCCACCAAGCCGTAATACTTAATGAACTAAAAAGTATATTTTTTTTCCTTGAATAGTGAGGTTGAAGATTCGTACTTTGCAGTGAAGGGTTTAATTTTCACTTCTGCTTTGACTTTAGCCACCAATCAGATAACCTCCTTCTAGTTAATTCTACCCACTTAAAGTCTGTTTTGCCCTTCCTGTCCCTAAACCCCACTGCTTTGAAAAACTCTGTGCCATCACCCTGAACTATAGGGTGAAGCCCTTTGCAGAACATTATCAAGTGTTCGGCAGTTTTCTCCTCCTTTCCACATGCACTGCATACCGTGTCTACTCCTTCGTATTTGGCCCGATAGGTCTTGGTTCGCAATACTCCCGTCCTGGCCTAAACCAATAGAGAACTACCCCGAGTATTATTATAGATCCTTTCCTTGGCAATTTACTGCTTAAAAGTTCGATAGATCTCTAGTGCAGACTTCTTAATCATGCCGATTCTCCACATATTGGTCTCAGATTCCTTCATCTTCTTCTTAACCAATAATTCTTTTTCGTTTGGCCCCCTGCTGTTTTCCAAGTATTAACCAGCCAATTTTCTAGTTCGCTTCCTCCATTTTGTATCGACATTCTTCATGTTCAAGTAGCTGAATACATTCCTAGCCCGACGCTCCTCCCCATTTCTCTCAATCGCTTCTCAAATTTGATGCTGCTGCTAGCTTCTCTGCCCTCAAATGATGTTCATCCCATATCACCTTGTACTCCCTGATTTGGTGTATTCCCGTGAGCTCCTAAGGCAAGCCTACCTATTCCACGTTGCTTAATTTCTAATCTTGCTTGAACTTCTGATCTCATGCACAAGATCGCATTGCCGAATGTCAGACCAGGAACCACGGCCCCTTTCCGTATTCCTCTCAACATCATACCTATTGTAATTCCACAGTGCTCTGTTTTTCATTATCGCTGCATTCCTCTTACCTTTAGTCGACCCGTATATTTCGTGTTCCCTCAGGTACTCGGCCTATCCATGCGCCCAGATATTTGTATTTATCTGTTATCTCTAGCGTGACCTCCTGTATTTTAAGCTCACTACCTTCATTGCCATTAAAAATCATGACTGCTGATTTTTCCTTACTGAATCTGAAATCTAGCCTATCTCCCTCATTACCGCAGATGTCCATGAATCTCTGCAAATCTTCCTTGTTGTCGGCCATTAGCACTATATCATCTGCGTACATTAATGTTGGTAGTGCCTGATCAAGGAGTTTTTCTTGTTTGACGAAAGAGAGGTTGATGCCAAGTCCGGTTCCCTCTAATTTGGCGTCTAATCCTTGTAGGTACGTCATGAATAACAGGGGTGACAGAGGACACTCCTGCCTAAGCCCCCGCTTTACCTCTGCAGGCTTGGATACCTGTTTTTTTTCACTTTAAAATTATCTTGTTACCTTCATAGATATCCTTTGAAAGATTAGTGACTACAACTTCAACGCCTAGTGTGTCCAGTATTCCCCACAATTCCTTTGAACCACGATATCGTACGCTCCCTTGATATCCGAAAATGCTAGCCACAGGGCCCTGTGTTCCTTATCTGCTGTTTTGATGCACTGCGTCAGTGAGAACAGATTGTCTTCCAACCTCCTGTGTTTCCGAAACCAATTCTGCAGTTTTCCCAGCTCCCTCTGTTCCTCCATGCACGCCTGCAGTTCTTCCTTTATAATATGCATCGCCAGCCTGTAGACAACTGATGTCACTGTTATAGGACGGTAGTTGTTTTTGTCAGCTTTGTCCCCCTTTCCTTTATAGATCATGCTCATCCTGCTAAGTTTCCATCCATGGGGAACTTCACCATCGATTATTAGTTTGCACACTGCCTCTCTCAAAACCTGCTTAGACTTCGTACCTAATGTCTTTATCAGCATAATTGGAATGCCATCTGGGCCCGATGATGTACTACTAGGAACCCTTTTCTCAGCCCTTTCCCATTCTCGTTGTGAAAATTGAGCCATTGCACCACTTGATTCATCTTTGTCTATTGTGGTGCATAAAGCACTTCTTTGTTGAAATTTTTCTGTCACCCTTGTTCTTGTATATTAAATAGCTTCGTCCCCTTCTAGCCTAGCACCTTGGGCTGTAGTTATAAAACTCTGCTTAGGCTAGTCTCATTTCTTAGGGAGTTTAGATGGTTCCAAAATTTCGCAGCTGCCTTTGTATCTTTTTATGTACTTCTTCCAGCCACTGAGCTCCCTTTATTCTAACCTTTTCATTGATCAGAAGGGATGCATCCCTTCTACAGCTTAGAAAGGTTTCCCATTTTCTTTCAACATCATCTGTCGGTTCACCCCGCTGCTTAGCATGTCTGTGTTTCCTAGAGGCTTCCTGACGTTTTGCTATGGCTCTCTTAACTTCCTCATCCCACCAACGTTTGGGTTTGTGTCTTCTTTTCCGGGGTGACTTCTCACGCGTCTTAGCAAGCTCTAGCTCAAACAGTCTTATTAGATTCGTGCATTGATCTCGAGGCAGAGTCCCGGCCGGACAGCCTCACCTGAGCTCGATCACGAAGGTCGACAGCTCGGACCTGTCTATGGGCACGGGAAGGTCAGCGCAGCCTGGTAGCCGTAAAGCCCCACAAGTCACCAGACGATGGAGGTAGCAGCCTTGGCACGGGTCTGAAACCTGACCGCCCTGATGCGTGGCTTGTTTTGTTGTTTCCCTGTGCAAATGGTTTGTACCCAAAGGAGGGGATTGGCCGATTATAAGGTAAATTTGCTGGATACTTTCAGCATTGCGTCATTTTGAAAACATTTGTGATTTAATTCTGATTTGAAATGCCCATTGTAAATTTGCAGAAATAAAGAGACAAAGTAGCAAAACCGTAATTTAGCAAGAAAATGACTCATCTTTCTCCAGCCACCGCCGCAACTCCTCTTCTTTTGCCTGTGTCGAACGTGCTTCGAATAAAGCTGCGTCTGCGTCGAATTGGTGCTCCAGTCGTTTCTTGTTATTCATTAACATCCGTGCCAGCTTCTTTCTTGCCGACTTCGAACTTGTACCATGGCGCGCACTTAAAATTCCGCTCGCCCCGTTTCAAGTTCCGTGCACTCCACCCGCTTTAATTTCCGCGCACTCCATCACAGAGTTGAGGCATTCGGTGAGCCCGTTGGTCTAAGGATGATAAGAAGTGCTAAAGTTATGACGAGTAGCACCAGATCGCAAAAGATCATACACCACCCGAGAGGGTTAAGCAGCGACCACGGTGTGTGAGTGAGAAGGAGGGCCATGCTGAAAAATGACGTCGTATAGAAAGAAATCAGCAACGTTGGTCACGCAGCTGATCGGTAGCGCTCGGATGATTTCACACTAAGTGGCATAGTCCATGGCTACAGCAACCCATTTGTTTCCGATTGTCGAAGTTGCAAACGGGACAAGCAAGTCCAACGTACCACTTGCTGAAACGGGTCGGCTTAGACTTCGATAGGCTGGAGTCGACCGGCAGGGATAGTCGTTGGTTCCTTTCGACGCTGGCAGATGTCGCAAGTCTCAACGTAGCGGTGAACGGAATGAAGACGCTTCAAGAAAAACCGTCGTCGAACACGGTCGCGGGTGCGGGTTAAGTTGGGGCGTCGTAAAGCTCTTCAAGGAAGTCTTTGTGCAGATGATGTGAGACGACGAGTAAAAGTCCTGCGCCCTCAGGGTGTAAACTATGGTGGTACAAAACGTCATTTTGCCGCAAAAACATGCTAAGGAAAGGGTCGGCATTGCCAACTTGATGGCGGTCAATGATAGGAGTAGCGATGGATCTCATCTTTGTTCGGCCACCACGTGCAGAAAGTCAGTGATGGCGAAAATACGGGCATCAGCTTCCAATTTGGCGGAGTCGGGTGGTGTGGGGCGGCGGAGTCGGATGAAAGAATCCGTGCAGGCTCAGACGCACGATGAAGGCACGCATAGAAAAAGGTGTCGTGTACTCGCCTTTCCCCCCAAACGTATATTTGTTCTTGTTCAGCCTTCACGGTAATCGAGGTAGCTCTATCCAGAGACGCGGAATGGGTGGCATTTGTGAGTAGTTTGATTATAGTGTTTCACATTTCTTCGCAAGGCCCAGCGATCAGTATTTGATATCACGCTATGTATTTACTAGAAACTTGGATTGAAGTGTCGCCGCGCCCTTAAAGAAAGACGTTGCGTTGCAGTGCCACGTACTTTTTTCTAAAGCGGCGGAGTGGGCGGATGCGGAGGCTGTTTTTGTGTACAGCTGCTCTCTCACGTTTTCCAAAGCTCGTGTTCATGCTTTAAGTACAGCACAAGGGCCTATATCGGCTATATATGCTATCGACTATAGCATTTGCCCCATTGTGCTGTCTCGGCAGGGCCGCAACGATGGTGGTGGCTTTACGATGAACACGTTTTGCTATCAGCCAAAAAAAAACGATAACTGCTGTGACTGTTCATCGCTGTCATGAACCGGTGCGAAGCAAGTGTGTCGTTCGTACGCGGAACGTTAGGGATCACTAGAATTATCGTGCGCTCTGACGCACAAGCGGGTTTGTCACGTGGTAGTTTTGTATTTCGCGGGCATTTGTAATTAGCAGAAAAATACTAATACCTAAGAGATATGAAGTTCAAAACTACCTAATCAGACGTTTTGCAAGCCGATCTACAACTTAATAAGGGAAATTTTGATCTATCTTCGTTTTTCGACCAGTTGGTTTATTAAACATATCTAATTAAACAATAATAGAGAAGACAAAATAGACCAACTCCAGGCAACGGGGAGTAACATGCATTTGGTCGCGCCGTAATTACGTGTTCCGGCATCTTTCTAAGCTTTGGCTCAAGTTTTGAGGGACACCCTGTATATCTGAAAAGTCATTGTCTTCGTAAATATTATATTTTCAAAAGGTAAAGTGGCGTGCTTTTCACTAAGGAGCATGTGCACTGTGTGGAACTTTAAAATAATTAGCATATATGGCGTTAGCGCAGCTGCGAATCACCGCGCATTATTTTCATATTCAAGGTGTTGCGTGCTCAAACTGCACACACCACCCAAACGTTCAAATTAATGCTACATAGATGCTCAGATATCTGTATGAGTGCCTACTATTTAATATCCCGGCTACTACTTTGCTGGAAGTAGTTCCTAGCTTTCCGGGCTACACGTGACTTTTGTGGAAACCAGTTTTTATAACAAGTGACCTAGTTTTAACACACCAATCATTTCCCCGACTCCTCTGCCAGTTACTCTAGTTGCTCTCACCGCAATCATGATTTGGGGAGCAATACAAAACACAGGCACGTATGCCATCAGGGTACACATGGTGGCAGGAGCATATTTAAGCGAATTATATGCTAAAAGTATATCGAATGTTGATGAACAAAGCTACGCTCAAACGCCCGTGCAATTTCATACATCTGGACTGCATTATCATTTGAAGCCTTTTAAACAAGGAGCATAAATAGCATCTTAGAAAGCTAGCGCATCAACGCTGCTTAGTTTCTCAAGCTCTGAGACACAATATTGGCGTTCAGCATTCGGGCGATTTGAACTACTGGATTCAACTAAAAGGCACATATCTCTGGAGTCAGAGATGAAGATAATCGAGCACTTTCTTCACAACCTGGTTCAATTATTACTTGCAATTGAGATGGATGAATTTCAAACTTTATTGAAAGTCCTGGGGTTCACGACTCAACGCGCAGCGGGTTGCTGCCATGTTGGAACAGTCAGGCCAAACCCGACCACCGCATTGTGGGCGCTAGCCCACAGTTCATCCCCGACACAGGAGCTCCCGATAGTGGATGGCCACATGTCTTCATTGGATTGGTCCATGCCCGGCAACGAGGGGCAATGCCAGAACATGTGGTCTAGGCTTGCGAATTCGTTGCAGTGCCAGCAAGATCTATTAGGATAAATGTCGGGATAAATTTATGCAATAAAGCCGGGCTCGGAGACGAACTCATCTGCAGTGGCCTGAGATTGATAGCCTACGATTTATTTAACTTCCTGTTAGGAAGGGGAAAGTCTCTCCTGCCGAGATTAAAGTGCTATGTAATTTCGTTATAAGTGGTCGGTTTATCTGTGTTCTCCACAACTGTGGGACAGCGAGAGAGTTTTTCGTGGTCGCGGAAAGTGAGACCTCGCGCCTCGGAGTGGGCCAGCTCATTCAGGTTTGTGGGGCCTCCCCTGATGGATTCCATCTGAGCACGAAACCACGTAAGAAAGTATAGGTGGGGATAACTTTGCCCTCCAGTATGTGATAGGTTTCTTCACATATGGCTCCAACGCTGAAGGAGCAGATGGCTGCCCTGGAATCATAAAATATATGTTCATGTTTGTCAGCCAGAAGCCCCTGTTCAATGGCCACGCTTGTCCGCACATGACGACGAGCATCGTACTGAAACAGCGTTAATGCGGGAATACTGTGGTTGATCGATACTGCTGCAAAACAATTTCTGTTGACATATTGGGCTGCGTCGACGAAGTAGTTTCCGGCAGGAAGTTCTGACGCCAGACGTAGCAGCATCATCGCCCTGGCCTTTCATCTTTCCGCGTTGCGCTGCGTATGCATATTGCGTGGGGCGAGGATATGGGCATGGTGCCTTTTTGCTCTTTCGGAAGGCCCTGGTAGGTGTCTCAAACTTTAGCGGATGAGGCGCCCATCTCTATGAGGAGTCGCCTGCTCGCCCTAGTGCCAGAAAGCCTGTCAATCTGCGCCCTTTCTTTTGCTTCTGCGATCTCTTCTAGAGTATCGTAAGTTACAGGAGCCGGCCAGTGCGTCTGTAATTTGGTGGTCCGAGTGCGCCCCTGATTTACCTCGCTATCTTGGCATTTAGATTGTCTCTCCCGGCCCTTTTTCAGACGTGCATAGCTGCTACATATCTGAAAGGGCACACAAAAAAAAAACGTGCGCAATCCTTATCTGGTTCTCCTCGCACAGGCCTCGCCTTTTCTTAGCTCTCGGCTTGGTGAGACCAATGACGCTATTGTCTGCTTCGACAATTTCTGAATGGTTAAACGATTTCTGCCTGCTGCTTCGAGGGTCATTCCCAACATTCGAATAGACGGTGCTTTGGGAATGGGATCGCCACACTTAGTGTAGATAATAATGTCAATTTCGGTGGGGGGTTCCCATTATGTTGCTTATGTCCTTTTATAATTGGAAAGTAGACAAGGAGCTCTGATTTCTTAGAGGAACACTGGAGTCCCGTACGTGTCTTCCAGAAAGCGCTCTGTGGTATCGACAGTTTCCTCGAGAGTGGCTTGGACTTCTCCGTCACTGTCTCCCGCGCACCAGACAGTCATGTCGTCCACGTAGATTGTGTCACTGATGCCCTCGATTTTGGCTAGGTCACACGAGAGACGTAGCCTCTCGCGTTTCAGATGCTCACAAATAATTATAGGCACTTTTTTCCTATATTGCGGACGCTTTGTTTCGCCAGGTACTGATATGCTGTGTTGCGACTCCGACAAACCTCCCACACTCTACATTATGATCGGCCTGCCTGGCTTGACGCCGCTTTGACCCATGAGGCATTGCAGCTGGGCCTACCTTGATTTTGTCCGAGTCAGTGCTCCCAGAGATGCACCAAGAGTGGCGACAACAGTGAGATAATTCTTCTAGTTATCCCAGGTCGTAGGCGCCTCTCGTAATCCCTTTAGACACGCCTGACCGACTGACAGATTAGGAAGAGATGTTGGACGTCGAGGCGGCTTGCTTTGTCGTCAAGGTGCCCCGGGCAAAAGATCCAGCGTCTGAGAACCGTCTGCGAATGTCTTTCTCACGTTTTTCGTGGCACCTTAGTGCCGCTGTTTCCACAATTTGTGGTCACGGAAAACGTGGCCCGTCTCAGAGCCACGTTTTCCGTGGCTCTGAGATGGGCGCGCACACCCATCTCAGAGCCACGCACTTCGTTTTCCAAGGAAACTGCCAGATGGCGCTCATGTCTCACGTATGACGAAAAAAAGAAATTGTTTTTGGTTCAATAAGTATTATGGCTTGGTGGCGCTAGCCACCGCCCGATCTAAAGGGTACAGCCATATCCATCCATCCATCCATCCATCCATTCATGACGTGACTTGATGCACTCGTTCGCCTCCACTGTAACGCAGCACCTCCAAAACACCATTCACCAATTTTCTTATGCAGATCATCAAATAAATGTTTTGTTCACTCTTTCCACACGCAAGACTGTCGTCTTTCGACATTTTCAGATTAACATGCAGATATGCGGCCAATTTTTTGGGGGTATATGCCGTGAGTTGTCGAGAGAAGAGAAAACAATTTTAAGCTGACTTTGATAATTTATTGTGAATTTCAGGTCACATGTTTTGCTATGTAATTTGGCTCACGTGTTGTCGGGAGCCTCTACTACCAATTGGCAGTGTTTTCTGACCGTGTTCAAAAAGTGCTGCAGCGCCCCTTTATTTTCGCTGAAGCACCTTCTCTAAAGATATTTTGGTGGTGAATAATGTACTGTCATGTACTCAGTCTTTTTCTTGAAAGTCATATTTCTTACATTTAGAGTAAACGCAGGCTTGTGATTTTGACTCTAAGAGCAACAGTACCCTCTTCTTAGACAGGAAGACCCAGGAATATTTCTGTGTCATATCAGTCGTATATTTACATTACCACTCATGTATAAGGGACCGCATTTCAAACAGCCGGCGCACTTTTGTGGCGGGGCGCTGTTCCCATTTCTCTGAGATTTTCCCAACTCTAGTCGCCTATCATCAGAACGTGCATGAGCTACACCAAAATTTGAACAGAGGGGTCTTATCTACATCTGGTGGGATCGCTACCTTCCAACATCCCAACATTTTACGCACACCCCTTCTCTTACGTACATGTCTCATAAAATAGGGCTCCGAATATTTCGTTCGCTCAGAAACCAAAGCAATGGCAGCATCATATCAACTCAGAAGCTGCTTACGGGCAACTCTTATTGCCAGAGGTCAACGGACATCCGCAGCTGGGCAACAAGGTGGCGGTGGTAAGCAGGAAGGTTGCGTTGCTCTTCACTTTGCTTCTGCAAGGTAGTCTGTGACGTCACTGTGGCTCACCCCTCACCGTCAACGCGAAACCGAAGCGCAATCTGGTGGTGATGGCAGCGGCGGTATACGGTATGGCCGACTTCCTTGCAGTATGCAGCCGCAGCATGGTGGGCGCAGGAAGGGGCAGTTTACCTTAAAACTTATTGGCTCACAGGTGGACAGCATAGCGTCGGCGATGCAGTGTCGTCGCCGACGCCATTGCATCGTTGGCGGTGGTGCTGTTAGGTATTAACATGGGTGCGGGGAAGGGGGTGGCATGAGGCCAAACCACACTCGATGCGTAATTATTATGTTGTGATGATATGTTCCTGTATTACTGTTATACCACGATATACTCTATAGGTGAATGAGGTTTCTTGCCTGACCAGACGCCTGCAAAGGCTATTTTAAAAAACAACTGAGTTTCAAGTGCTCGCGTGGCTGTTTAGTGAAATACTCGACTGTTACACCGAGGATTCGGGTTCAAGCCCCATTGGCTCATAGGTACATCTTCGTCATGAAACTTTTTTTCCTATATATTGCTTAGGGTAACAGCGACGAGGCAATACGCACGAAGAGGTACCAAAAAGCTGCGCTCTATATTATATAAGTAACAAATGCTGTTAGTAAAATTCTTTTACACATTCAGCATTTCGCACTTGTTTCTGATTGAATAATATGTGTTTTGTAAAGTTTCAAAATCACCACGTGATTATGAGAGGCGTCGCAGTGGATGGTTCCGGAAATTCTGACCACCTGGGGTTGCGTAACATGCACCCAAATCTGAGCACACGGGCCTCAAACATTTCATCATCAATCGAAAATGCAGCTGCTGAAGCCGGGATTCTATGCCGTGACCAGCGAATCAACAGCCTTTGTTCCTTGTCTAGTATTTTACGAGGCACGTTGCAGGGCCTCCCCGGCAGGATCTCGCTTGCTTCAGGGGATCATTTGCAACCCTAAAATGTGACTACAAATCCTGAAGCGCAGTAAGATCGTACAGCCGCAATTGAACAGTTTGATCAAAAGCAATTCTGGTAGCCCCGACGGGACGCTTGAATATTGCTACGTGCTAGGTATGATGTTTAGCGTAAGAATGACGCTCAATTGCGTTATCCCACCGTCAATCACTTCGCTTTCAATCAAAGCGGCATTCCACAAATGACCCCTGTAGAAGACGCAGGCAAGCTTTTTAATGATTGATAATGTGCGTCAATGCCACAAAAAGTGTATCAGTCGTATCAACTCGCAGGCTTGCACGGTAGAAGTATTGGGAATCATTCTACTAGCCTTAATGACGCATTCCGATTAAGGAGAATAGGTGTGGAGCACTCCTAAAACGCCATTTAACTTGAGATGTAATACATTTTATTCACACACACACACACACACACACACACACACACACACACACACACACACACACACACACACACACACATACACACACACACACACACACACACACACACACACACACACACACACACACACACACACACACACACACACACACACACACACACACACACACACACACACACACACACACACACACACACACACACACACACACACACACACACACACACACACACACACACACACACACACACACACAAAAGAACTTTTAAGTGAAGGGTGGCTGGATCTATATACCGGAATACGGTAGAGTAAGGCCTCTACAGTAGTTGTCTCCTCCATTGCTCAGTGATGCTCGAGTGTACATTTGTGGATGGCTGATTTACATCCTTCATAGGTTAATGGCATTGTAGCATGAGAGATACATGGTAGTAAGGCGGCGATTGGGGCTTGTTGGTGGTTCACGTCGATGTCTTGATTAGGCGTCGCTTTAACAAGAATACCGATGAAGAAGACACAGAGGCCAACTGGTTTCTTGTCAAGGTATGTTCCTCTCTGCGCCTTTTTCGGGGGTATTTTTGAATTGGTGTGTGACCAAGACATCGATGTTGGCTGGCTGTGATATAGTATGTGGAGCTCTAAATAACTTTGAGTCGCGTCTACACCAACACTAACTGTGCCCAATGTGGCAACAGACACTAAAAGAAGCGTTTTATTGAAGAAAAGCGATGGCAAGCAAACAACCACAGTGACTGCCCACATGCAGGCCACACGCTGGTGATGCCCACCTGACATTTATAATTGTCGGGACAGGCATGCCGAGAACCGAGTGCGTTGACGGTCGTTACCCATATGTCAGCGTCATCCTGGAAGTCTCGGAACTGTGGTACTTCCGAAAGAGCTGTGTAAGGTGTGGCGGCTGGCTGGACCCCGGAGCTCAACGATGCGAAGCAGTCTAGCTGTTCGGACAACAGTTGCGTGAGCGCACGCAAGAACTCTGCGCAGTTCTCGGGTGCGGTGCCTGATGAGCAAGAAGCCACGTCCACGCTGTATTCGGTAGTTGTAGCACTCACAGAAGGGAGGCCCATGGCCAAGGAAGCGTGAACGGCCTCCCTTGACGGCTCACATGACGGTAGAGTGAATCTTGAGCGATTCACGCCTTGGATAGCGCAAACTGCGTTCCCAGAAAGAAGCTCGTGCGCATGTAGGTGCGAAGTATTATGGCGCCGGTGAAGTAGTTCTCCAGGATAAACATGAAAGCCTTGACGACCTCCGCTGGTGGTGGGATGGATACTTGTGGCGGTGGCCGACTTGCGGGTTCCATCAAAAAGGAAGCGTGGCGACGTTTTGCTGGAAAACATGTTACCTAAAGATAGCAGCTGGGGATCGCCAAAGATTTTCGGCAACGGCACCATTCTAAGGAAGCAGACAGACAGCACCCGATTCTGGTCCAGCTTGCTAGCTTGCTTGCTTGATCCTTACATTTGTGGCTCTCACCCACTAAGAGGGATTGGCCAAGAAGCCGGTGGGTAATGCAAGTCAATACCTTCAGGCTACACAGGCTAATAGGATTACTTTGTTTTGACAGAGAAAATAATTCGGCGCAATGTAAATAAAAGAGGGAAAGAAGAGAAATAGTAGAATTTGTTGAATATCTTTGATGTAATCGTTATATGAAATTCTTCTGAAGGTTAAAACATTAGAGTGTAATAGTTAAATAATAAATGTTAGATTGGCTAGTAAAAATCGAGAGCTGATGAATGTAAAAAAAGAGGGAAAGAAGAGAAAAAGTAGAATTTGTTGAATATCTTTGATGTAATCGTTATATAAAATTCTTCTGAAGGTTAAAACATTAGAGTGTAATAGCTAAATAATAAATGTCAGATTGGCTAGTAAAAATCGAGAGCTTATCAATGGCTCAGCAAGGGAATTTTTTGGTGTTACATAGGAATTCGCAGAGAGCCCCACAGGTGTTCCTGTCGCTGCGTCCTAATGAAGCGGCCCCAAAAGACAAAATATTAGGGGTAGTAGGAGATATGGCTAATTTTTAAAATAAAATTTGAAAACAATTTTTTTATTTTTGAAACGGTGACTTGTGAGAAAAAATGGTCGATATGTTCGGGTTCATTACAGTTTGAGCAGAGAGGTGGCCCCAGACCAGACCAATTAAAGTAGAATTTAGGAGGTGGTACATGGCAACGCAATAATGTTATAGAGACTTCCAATTTACGCACAGGACACCATTTATTATTTCACGTGAAGTGAAGGTGCGAGAAATCTGTATTCGGTATCGTAATTTTATATGAGTCATTAAGAAGAGAAAGTTTTCTGAACCTCGCTGCTGTTACATAAACAGAAAGAGGCATGACTGGCACAATCGGAAGATCAAGGGATGCTCACGCGAGTGTTTCAGCTATCTCATTTATAGATATACTACAATGGCCTGGCACCCATATGATTCGCACTTGACAAATGTTTGCTGGGATTAATGATTTAAAAGTTTTTAGTACTGCTCATGCCGATGAAGATCATAAAAATGGACACAAGGAATAAGGGTCAGTCACTATCACAGCTGTCGAATAAGTCGCAGGAAGTTTACGAAGAGCTAGTAAAACGGCCATTAATTCTGCTTCAAATATTGGTGTATAATCTGGGAGGCATAATGAAAATCACCAAAATATTGAGAAAGAAAAAAATATTCACACCTGCCTTCTCGCCAATCATAGATGCATCCGTTGCAATCGCTACATTAGTACCTAATTGTTGTATTGTCTGTCTTCGTTGTCCTCGTCTTTCCAGTTTAGCCTAGCACGCGCCTGCGTGCCAGCGGTGCAGTCATCCTTACAGTAGCGGAGTCCAGGTCAATCACTCTGGTGAGCAAAAGCGCTGTACGTTGTTGTTGTTGTTGTTTGCCTGTGCAAATGGCTCGTACCCAAAGAAGGGGATTGGCCGATTATAAGGTGAATTTGCCCTAAACTTTCAGCATTGCGTCATTCCTACAATTTTTTTGTAACTTAATTTTGATTTGAAATACCGATATCAAGTTTGCAGAAAAAAAAGAAAAATAGTGAGACAGCAATTTAGCAAGAAAATCGTTTAGTCGCAGTGATGTATTCTTGAACGGCGAATAAAAACATCCCTGTGGCTGAAACCCAGTGTAGAGGCTCCAAATGAAAGAAGATCAGGTTGTGATAGTTGCAAGCCCAGTCTTTGAAGAGGTGGTGCTAGTATGCTTTGCCTGAATAAATCGAAACGGCGACAATGTAATAAAAAATGACTGATCGTTTCCTCTTGATTACAGTAAATGCACATAGGGGAATTCAATATGCCTGATCTATGCAAGTAAAAATTGAGGGAGGTAACGCGGCAACGAAATTTCGTGATGACAACTTCCATCATCCTTGATTTAGTCAGTTCACTGTGCCAGGGAAATAACAAGTGTTGTACTCTGGAGAAGCCGTCAGTGCAGGGTCAGATAAATTTTGCCTGATTTTAAGTGTGCGAAATCGCGCCACCGTAATGTATACTGTATGAGGGAAAATAGGAATAATTGGTGTCGAAAGGGATGCCTTCGCAAGAGAATCAGCTATTTCGTTTAACAACAAACCTTTGTGCCCTGGTGTCCAGATTAAATGAATACTTCGGAGATGACAGGGGATCAACGATTTAAAAAGTTTCACTATAGGTGAGTGACCAGATGCGGACAGAGAAGAGCACACTGATAGTGAATCAGTTATGACTGCTACAACTGGAATGGAAATATTTACCTTTCGCAAAGCTAACATTATTGCCATGAATTCAGCCAGAAAGACAGGAAGAAAGTCCGGTAAGCGAAGTGAAAATGACCAATCAAGTACGGGGCAATATATTCCAACGCCTGATTTTTCATGTGATTGAGATGCGCCCGTTGCTATAATGACATTTGTTGGCAGAGTACTTAAATGGTCCTGCAATAAACCATTTAAAATGCCTGTAGGTAATAGCTTTGCGTGAGTTGGGAAGATATCATGGTAAACAATTTTCTGGAGAATTTTGTTGCTCAGTTAAAGGAATCAGATCACGAACGTGTACATTTAGGGGCTCAAGTAACGATTGAACAAATACTATTTGTGGTTGGTAAATCTGGGCCAATGCACGGAGAAGAAAAGGTCAGGATTGGAAATAAAAATAATTTGTTCAGGGTTAAACGGTGCTTCATATAGTCGTAAAAAGGTCTGCACAGTAAGAATGTTTAAAGCGACATAATAAGGTGGTATTCGTGCTTCAAGGTATAACACTGCATTTGCAGTATACTTTGGAAGTCCTAAGCAGAGCCGTAAAGCCTCTCTTTCCAACAGAACGAGCGGCCGAAGTTTGTAGGCTGGCGCACCAGAAAAAAGAATGCAGCCAAACTCTAACACAGGTCGGACATACATTTTATATATAATCAAAAGTGCCTTTCTTCTCATACCTGATCTACAATTGCTCAACCTCCGCAATACGCCCATCGCGCGTACTGCTTTTGTCGCGATGTATTCAATGTGAGGGCGCCAATTTAGATGCTCATTATACATAACTCCAAGATATTTCAATGATTCTACTTGTGGGATATCTTGAAGCTTGTAATTATTAGATATGTGCACGGGATCTTTAATTGGAAAAACGAGTATAGCACATTTACCGGTATTCAGGTTCAACATCAATCCATCCAACCAATGTTCTATTTTATTAAGATATGTTTGCAAGATAGTGTAGAGACAGTGGAAGTCATGTGCCATAGCAAAGAAAGCAATGTCATCGGCATAAACGTAGGTTTTCACTTCTGGATGAACGGGGATGGTACTAAGCATATGTTGAATAAAACCGGGGAAAGTACTGACCCCTGAGGTACACCTCGGGTTTGCTTGTGCTTACAGGAAGAGAAACCGCCTTGATAACAATAGAATTCTCTTCTACTTAAAAATTCCGTCACCCATGCTACTATATAAGGTGGAAGTCCATGACTCCATAACTGATTAGTCAAGATCGAATACTCTACACTATCATATGCTTTACATATGTCTAACGTTACTAAAGCCGCAAAGTGCTTTTTGTGACGGGCAATATGAATACGACTTTCCAGATCTACATGTGCATGCCATATGGAATATCCAGATCTAAAGCCAATTTGGGAAGAACTCAACAGTTTGTTTCTCGTTAATAACTTAATTATACGACCATGAAGTACCCTTTCAATAAAGTTTTACTACATTAGATGTTAAGGCTATCGGTCGTATGTTGTCTAAATTATAGCCTTGCCCCCTGTTTCTTAAGCAATGGTATAATTTCGCAATCTTCCATTCAGAAGGGATCCATGCTCTTCTAAGGGAATAATTGACTAGACCTAACAGATCATTCGGATATTCCCTGTGAAGTTATTTTTTAGCATTGTATTTGTTATTCCATCGGGGCCTGGTGCTGCATTTGGCATCTTTCCATAGCCTGATTTAATTCGGAAGCCGATATTTCTGTGTAGTCATAGATGGTTGTTGTGTAAGCCGAATAGGGAGATGCGTTGAGAACCTGTTTTCTAATTCTTTAGCCAACTGATTCAATGATTCCTGTAGTTCCTGTGAGGGTGTAAACTACTGAGTCAACGTTTCCTGGTATAGGGGTCTTCTTCCTACCACGAAGGAAGTTGAATAAAGCACGTTTGTTATTTGATTTAGACAGGTACTCGAAATGTTCTTGGTCATATTGCTCTTTCGCTCGCGATACAGTGCGTTTAAATGTTGCCGCAATGAACTGATAATCCTTCCAATTTTTTGGACTCTGATTACATATAAGTCTTTTCCATGCAGCTTTTTTTCTTCTATAATCTCGTGTGCACTCATCATTCCACCATCTACTAGGTTGGGCACTTTGGATGACGACGAAGCAATTACAAATTCTGAAGTGTTCTTGGAGATTTTTAAAGCAGAACAGAGATTTCTGCCGAGGTCTTCATTTTGACCACTGGACACTGCCCTAATGTTGG